>CM042150.1:116777677-116867209 GCA_023376005.1 Doryteuthis pealeii
CCATTATACTTCATGGGGTATGCTGTTATTTATCAAGCTTTGCTTAGTATAGCACACACAGGTTGCTTACACTACCTGTTATTTCTAAGTGGTCACCCATCTGAGAATAGCATAGTCTGCTTGTTGCTTAACCTGGATGGTTTGACAAGAAACATTTCTTTCAGCATGATTTGATCACAACTCAAACCTTACATTATCATTGTTATTTACTAAGCTTTGTTTTCCTATTTATCTGTATTTTTTTCAGATGAGGCTTGATAATTTGTATTATTTGGACTATTATTGTCCTCATCTTTATTGTTATATACACAATGTTTCAGCCAATGTACTGACCAACTTCTTCAGGTGTTTCTTGTTGAACTCAGGAAGAAGAAGGTTCTCAAATTTGAAGAGAAACACCTGAAGAAGGCCACATCATCCGAAACATGTATATAACAGTAAAGATGAGGACAATAGTCGAAAAAATCCAAATGCAAATTTGATTTCTTTTTTAATACTTGATTGGATGACCACTTAAGCAACAGTGGGTACTATAATCAACTTGGGTCCTTTTTCTAATTAAAAATGACTTTTTTCAGTAATAAATGGCTCAGAAATTTTTGACAAGTGATAAAACAAAACAGCCAACCATCTAAAGTGACCACACTAAACTCCATATTCCTAAAGACCAGTTGTTCTGTAAATCCTCAAGTGTTTTCTTCATTTACTCTTACCTACAGGAAGCAGCTAACTTATATCACAATAAGGCTAGCTGATTGGTCAACCACCAATTACCACAACTGCCATGTAAATAAATATGTGATTTTTATCAGAGACTACACTCTGATCTTAATCAGAAGTGCTGTGGAGTAATACTTTGATCTGATTCAAAGTATACAGATACTCTTATTTCTGGGTATCCTCAATTTACTTGTCTGAATTCTTCAGATGAGGCTTGATAATTGATTAAATAATGGTTAAATAAGTTCAATAAGAAACACCTGAAGAAAGGCATGTTAGCCAAAAGTCTGTGTATATAACAATAAAGATGCGGACAACAGTTTAAAAATCAAAATAATGCAAAGCCTTTTCTTTAGTTATTTATTAAGCTGAGGGGTGCCTACACTGGCTTGATCATGTTAGGAAGATGGACAAAGGCCACATCCCCAAAGACCTACTGTACGGTGAATTAGTAGAATGCTTCTGACCAGTATGGAAACAATGCCAACACTTCAAAGACACCTACATGAAAGACACAGAGACATGCCACATCAACACCAACGCATGGGAGATTGGAGCAGAAAACCGAGTGGCCTGGTGCTTCCTTGTCAAACAAGACACAAAAAGGAGTGAAAAAGAGAAGAAAGAAGCTGCAACAGCAAAGAGAGCCAGAAGAAAGGTGAGACAACAGCTCCAGTAAACATCACTGTTTGTATGCAGTCACTGCATCAGAGATTGCTATTCACAAATGGGCCTGTTCAGCCACTTACACAGATGCAGTTAAAAATAAATAACTAAAGTGAAAAAGATTTGGACACTACACAAGATACCAGCATATTTACTAAGCTTAGCTTGATGCTAGAATTATGGGGCACCCAGTAAGAACCAAACTAACTATTAATGGTCTGCTAAACAAGCTCACTAACAATTTCATGATGTGAGGTGCCTTCAGTTTACTCTTACCCACAGAAAACAACCAACTTATATCAATGATATGAGCTCCGATTGCCCAACCACCCATTACCACAACCGCCATGTAAATTATATGTGGCACCCAGTAAGAATCAAACTCACTATTAATAGTCTGCTAATCTAGCTGACAAACCATTACATCCTGTAAGGTGCCTGTCTTTTCTTAGTTTACTTTTACCCACAGAAAGCAGCAAACTTATTTCACAATGAGGTTTGAGATTTGCCAACCACCCATCACCACAATTGGCATGTAAATTAGATGCCAGTGCCAGCTGCATTGACAAACTCCAAACAGACTCACAATCAACATGAATATCTGTCAACAGAGAAAGGGACTAAATTGACATTGCCCCAGGATAGCTACTATTACATTAATATTAAATGGCTTGTATTTTTAGCAAACCTCCATGGTAAAGTATTAAGGACATTACCAACAACTCTAGGATAATGTCAGTAATAACGACATTCTTATCATTTATTCTTAAATTTATAAAATTACAAAATTTCAACAATGTGCCTGTAATAAAGAACTCATCCCATTGTAATGAGTATCCTAGATATGACACTAAACTGCATCCCTATGTGAGGTTCGAATTCTGGATCTGTAGGAATTATAGTGTCACTACTTCATTGCCATTGTAGTCATAAATAATTACATGCATAGGCTTTTGAAAGCTTTATTCTATTTAGAATAATAGTACAGTTTACTGAGTGCTTATATACTCTTGTAAACACCAAAGAGTTCTCCAAAGGGAAGGTAATAATAAAATAAAGGAGTAACTTTCAATTACTTATTACAGCCATATAACTCATGGGAAATGGACTCGTCGCCCCAAGTTCATATCCTGGATGTGATAATTGCATTTCACTTTGCGCTAAATCCCTTGGGAAAGGTATGAATCCTACTCTCCCTCCAGCTATGGATAAATAGTAGGACAGACTGGGCTCTTTAACCTTGGTTAGGCAACCAGTCTAGGAGAAGGAAAACTCTGAATTCAAACCTGTTGAACTCCGCTTAAGAAATTGACCTTGTGTCACATCCTGCTCGTGTGGAGGGGTTGGTAAATATATATTACAGCTATTGTTCATTGGTTCACTCTTGTCAAGAGAGGTATTACCTGTTCGGGTCTTATCAATGTGTCACATCCTACTTGTGTGGTGGGGTTGGTAAACATATATAATTGTTTAAATTAATCACTCCTTGGTTTTGTTCCCAGCCATGGGTTAAATAGTACAACTACTGTTCTTCTACAAGGATGGCTTTGGCATTATATAATCTATGATGGTTAATATGTCATTAAACAAATAAACAAATCAAGTTTTATTTCTGTTTTTATGCTCTTTCAAAATTCATTACTGACAATGAGCAGGTGATACAGGTGATCTAGACCAGTGCTTCTTGTAGCCGGTCTGCCAAGTACTACCTGCTGGTCCACATGTTGCCACACATGATTTTTTAAAAATTTGTATAGAGTTGAAGTATGTCAAACGTAAAAATAAACTAAATTGGAAATATATTTCAAAAATTATCAACTGGCTGAAATCATTCTTAATATACTTCTCCCATTTCCATCAACATAATATTGCAAGGCTTCTTTTTCAATAATGAGTGATAAAAACAAAATACAAGAACAAGTGTCTTCTATCAAGCCAAGACTGGACAAATAAGAAGCAGTCTCATTGTTTCCATTGACTGTACACTAGGGGTTACTTTATATTGATGAAAAATTTCTGTATTAAATAAAGTTAATTTTAAGATGCCTACATAAATACTTTTTATTTGAGGTTTGACAAATTCTTTAATTCTATACACTAGTCTGTGCATCAACCAAAAAAATCGATGAAGCAATCCACAACTTCCAAAAGTTTGAGAATCACTACATACACCTAGGTTTCACCAAAAGGATCTTCAGGATAATTCTGAGTCAAAAGATTGTTTCAGTGAAATTTGGGTAGTTAATTCAGCTCCCTAAACCAGCTCTACAAGTATGGATATAGCACTTTTCCAATATTTATTATCTCGACTCATTCGTTTTTTTTTCTTTTTACAACAGTCAAAATCATGACTAGTTAGTTTTTTTTTTGTTCTGTTGAGTCCCCACTAAAACTACTAAATTATATATATGTATATATATAAAGGACTTTTAAACATGTTTATCCATGTTAAATACGCTAATTAGCAAGGATTAAAGTGTTAGTTAATTAAAAGTAAAAAGAAGCAAAAATAGTCAAAAACAATGTTGTATCAAAATTTATTTCTGTAGCCTAGACAGTAATGACAACCCCCATTTAGTTTCTTTATCAAATTTCAACACTGTCATAACAAGTAAATAAAATGCTAAAATAAGAATCCTCACTTATTTGTTCAAGAATATCTTTTTATCAGTTATCCCATCAAGTTTCAAATTTACTTATCTTTAATCTGACAATACTGAGAAGATTTACCAGTGTCACCCTAAAATAAACCACTGATTAAAATGAAAAATACTTATTAGTTAGAAATGATTTTTATAGCATAGTTATAAAAAGTAAAATAAAACAGCTAACAGTGATGATCAAAATTCAAACTGGATACTATAAATTTCTTTTGTAGTAAATGACCAACCAAGTGTCATCACAATGAGAATGATCATAAAGCATTTCAAATTAGATTTACGTATTTGGCACGGAAAATAAAAACCTGAATATCTTTTTTGAAAAAATGCCAATCTTGTACCAATGTCAACAAAAATGATTGATTCCGAATGTTTATGTATTCCATGTATTTCTTGGTATTAAAAAAGAAGAAGAATTGAATAATTTCAAATTCAAATTATATGGAAAAGAAATGGAGAAAAATTCCTCATATGAGAACAATAGAATAGATATACATAAAAAAACTAAGTGTCTATGTCTACCTTTATATTTCTTTCTTTCTCTCTCTTTCTCTCTCTCTCTCTCTCTCTCTCTCTCTCTCTCTCTCTCTCTCTCTCTCTATATATATATATATATATATATATATATATATATATATATATATATAGGCAATTTTTCTATATTATTCTAAGGAAAATAAAGTGCTCGATTACAGGTGTAAGAGTTATATTTATTATTATGAGCTATAAATTCAATGGCTTTTGGTTAACACTGGTTTCAAAGCATTTGCTTCTTCTCATAATATATATATATATATATATATAATTAAAGATGATAGACAAAAAAATATTGAAAATTTGTTTTTGAATATAATGTAATTTTTCTTTTTTCTTTTTTGTAATTTTTCTTTTGTTCATGTACAAAAGAATTTATATTTTGACAATTTCTTTTAATAATACAAGTTTGATTAACAATTATAAACAAGAAATACTTTTTTGTTTTTTTAGTTTTATGTTTTTTTTCCACTTTATTTTTCTTACAAGAGTAGAAAATGTCTGGATCCAACGAAGATAAATACTGGCCACATTTTTTTCCCCTGATCTTGATAATCACACAATATATTGCAAAGTGTCCAATCACAAATCTATAGACAATATCTATATCTATTTGCTCCTGGCATACATTCTGCTGTTTGTCAATAGGAAAAGATAACTTTAATTCTTTTTTTAAAGTTTTTGTCTATAATTTTAGCTTCTTAAACACACACACACTTACCAATCAAGACTTTTAAACTAGTTTAATCACAATTACTAACATTTATGAATATACTAGCAGGAATAGTCAGTATTGCCTGTGTATTATAACAAATTATCACCAACAATAAACAAATATTTTTTTAAATCAGAAAATATAATTTGTACTATTTATATTTTTGTCCTCATTTTTATTGTTATTTACAAAATGTTTTGGCCACTGTGTCCTCTGGCTTCCTTCAGGTTGTTTGTCAAACTCAAGAGTTATAATTAGGATCTTTCATGTAACTTTAAACAGAACCCTTTATTCAATCCACAGGGGTAGACTGTTCTCATTCCATTAACCATGACCAGGTACAAATGTTCAGCCATTTTAAGTATTCTATTTTACTATCACTTAATTAGTTTAATGACCCTTACTAACCTTTGTAAATACACTAGCAGTTATACCTGGTATTGCCCATGTATCATAACAAACCTTTTTTTTTCTATTTAAATCAGAAAATAATTGAAAGATGGAAAATATTTAATTTAATTTTTTGACACCATTTAACAAAATAAATGGATTATTTGGACTATTGTCCTCATTTTTATTGTTATCTGTACAATTTTTTGGCCAATGTGCCCTCCAGTCTTGTTCAGGTACTTCTTAGCGGAATGAGAACAGAATGGATTGAATGAGTAAAGGGTTGTGTTCAAAGTTCTGTGATGGCTCCTGATTATGACAAGAAGGTTCCTGATTACGACGAGGCGCCTGAGTCCGACAATAAATACCTGAAGAAGGCTGGAGAGTACATTGGCTGAAACATTGTACAGATAACAATAAAGATGAGGACAATAGTCTGAATAATCCAAATAATACTAATTATGAAGCCTCAAACCAAAAATTCAGAAAAATAAAATAAAATCTATTATCCATTCCAAATTAACACTAGTAATCAGGTCTTCAAATACATTATATTTTTTTAGCCAGTACACCAAATAATTGTGCATTCAGAAATTGACAAACTCCCTGTCAATGGCTTGCAAAATTTTCTTTCTAGCCAATGCTTTATTCCAGGTACACTTTTTAAATATATTTACTTATGTTATCTTTATGACAGTGACCCATAAAGCTAGGATTGGTACCTCATGAAGTTTTCATATATGACAAATTTTATTTATTTGTTGTTTTTTTATGCCTCCTTGGGCATCTCTCCTTTTTTTCTATCTTCTCACATCAACCTTTAACAAAAAAAGAAAATTAATCTTTCTACAGAATATATAATATTAATATAAGTATTTCATCTGATAGTTCCTAAAAAAATACCCTCTTAAATTCTTAAGATTTTTTATGCTATTGATGCTTTTGATCTGATTAGACAATTTGTTCCAAAAATGTATAAGACTCTATTAGCAAAAAATCCAATTGGTTTATAGACTTAGTTTTTGAAATCTGCCATGACAGTAACTTTCCAGTTTGAGGAGAAATATATATTTTTTTAAAGTGTCCACCATAATTATTAATTCCATTTATCATTTTAAAAGTTTCTATTAGATCATCTCTCATTTAGTATTAACCTATATAATTATGTAGGTCTTCCTAAATTGAATGATCGATATATAAACGTTAAAAAATCATTCAATGCGCCATTGCTCTGTCTATGTCTATGTATATAACTGGGTTTTTCTGTTTCCATTACTTTTACGTTAGTTTTAGCTGAACAATTTTTCCACAGACTGTAGCTTCATTATGAAGTCTTTTTGTTTTTTTAATTGAGTTTCTAATTATTTAAGGATAGCAAATCATGGAAATCAAATGGATTCCCTCTTAGCACTCAATACCTATCCAAAACAGATATATACATATATATTTACCAGTTCAAGGATATATATTTTAAAAAGTGTCTACTATAGTAATTCTATTTATTATTTTGAAAGTTTCAATTCAATCACCTCTCATTCTTCTTTCTAGTAAAGTAGCGAATCCTAGTTTCTCTAATCCCTCCCTGTAACTGTAATATTTTTACTCTTTTTATCACTCTTCTTAGTTTTTTAATGAGTGAAGATGTACATTAGTTAGGAAGAATTGTTATTGTAAAAAGTTTAAAATTATATTTATGAGCAAAATGTTATTTGTTTAAAAAGATATTTAACAGTTTTACTTTTTGTCAATAAAAATAAGTTAGAAATCCTTTCCTGCATAAAAGAAATTTGATTTAGTTGGGGAAAAATCATTCTTATATTGTTTTTAAAAATCAATTATGTTTTGTAGGCAATTTTGGATAAATAGTTTAATATTTTTTCTTGGTTTCGTGCTCAAATTTGGTTTTAGGGGATATATAGTGTTATGTAATAATACAAGATTTTGAGTCTCTTTTTTGCTTAAATTCTCCCTTTTTTCTTTAATGTTTTTTTTTTTTTATCCTATTTCCCTTTTGATTTGATCTAAGCTCTTTTCTGTTTTTTTTTTTTTTTTTTTTCATTTTTCTAATCATTCTTTTTCTATATTGCAAACACTTTGCTTTACTACATTGAGTTATTTTCTTTTTCCCAGATTCTCCTTCCCTGATTACTGTTTTCACCAAATTTCACTTCATATTTTTTCTTTTTTATAATTCTATTTTTTTCTATAGTCTTTTCTTTCTTTTTTTTTTTTTTCTCATCTTTTTCATTCCTTAATACTTTTCACTTCTTTATATCTTACCTGTACCTTTTTTTTCTAATCAATTTTCTTCTTCCTTAATCAAATCATTTTCTACCTCAAGTTCTTTTGTTTCCTTTCCTGAATAAAAAGAAAAAAAAATTCAGTATTGTATCTTCAGTAATCTAATAATCAACAGGGCCTTTTTATTTAGCAATTTAAAAATTTCTTATTCACGAAGCCTAAAGAACTTTTTGGCAAATGTTTCCTTGATTTTATGTATCTTTTTTTTTCTTTGTATGTAATTTTTTTTTCCTTGGTTGGCTTGACGTCAATGTTTATTCTTTAGTATTCAATTCAATTATGATTTTGATTTTAAAGTCTTTTTTGATTGGCTCTTTTTAGCAGAGATCTGATTGAAACAACATACAAACAATAAACAATCAAAAAGCATTCAAATCAAAAGATTGGATCTGCATCAAGATTCAAGTTTCACTTAATATTTTCTTTAATGGCTTCATATATGTATTCGCTAACTCCTCCACATGAGCAGGATGTAACACAAGGTCAATTTATTTAGCAGAGTTTAACAGGTTTGAATTCAGAGTTTTCCATCTCCTAGACTGGTTACCATATCAAGGTTAAAGAGCCTTGTCTGCCCTACTATTTACCCAAGAGGGAGAATAGTTGGATGTATACCTCTCCTAATGGTATTTGTGCTATGTGAAATACAAACCGTCTTATCCAGGATTGAACTCATACCATTGTGTCTATTTCTTATGACAGTAACCATTACACCAAAAACACCTAATGGCTTCATATATGAAATATAAAATGTATAGAATTGATGATTCAAAAATAAGAATATAGAACATAGGAGTGGAGAACCTGTGGTCTTCTAGACCACTAAGTCTTGCCTTTCACAGTCTTGTTGGAGGCACATGGTGTAATGATTGTAAGAAATCAACATGGTGAGAAAAGTTCAAATCCTGGACGTGGCTCTTTGCATTTCCCATAGCACTAATACTCTTGTGTAAATAGTAGGGCAGATTCGGCTCTTTAACTTTGTTTAGGCAACCAGTCTAGGAGAAGGAAAACTCTGAATAAAAACCATAGGGACACGGTTCTCATTATTCAAAAACTACTCCAAGAGCTCCTCCTCTGCATATCCTACACAAAAATAGAATATTTCACATTTGAAATCTAAATATCTGTATGAGCTTAACGTTCTAAAAAAAAGCCTCATATTGCTATTGAAAGATCATATAAAATGGCACATCTCTGGTTTTTGATAATTGCTTATATTTCTCTCACAAAAGGCAATCTTAATAGTTTAGTATGATTTTTAATGCCTTTTAAGAAATATTCATTAATTTGGATTAAGTTATTAACTCAAAGTTTAAACTTTAGAATTCGCTGTGAATTTTGTGGTCCTATTTGAAGATAGTAAATTTCAAATAGCTTAGTTACAGTGGGTAATCTTTTGTATACTTTTTTGTGGGGCATTCTGGGAAGGGCAGTCTAGTTTATATTGCAGAGTTGTTTACATAACCACATTATAATGATTTTGTGATTTGTTAATTTATTTGCTCTATTATATTTAAATTATTATTTTCTAGTGTCTTTATTTCTTCTTATTTAATTATTTTTTTATTAGTCCCCCATATATATGCAAGAGGTTTAATGGTTTTGGTTTAAAAGTAGCTGGTTATACTTAGTGCGTGTTCCTAGGGTTTGTTTTTAACACCATCATATTTGGCGGTTGCAGTGAAAAGAAATTCAAGGAAAGAAAGGAAGAGACAAAGACAAAAAGTAGTTTTAGGATTTAGGCTTAATTTATGGGTCATAGCCACCATGTGGAGGGGAAATTTCTGCCCGTCCAGAAATAATGTTTGGTTTCAATTAAGGCCTAAGTCTGAATGGCTGAGAGATTATCTTGGGGGTCCTTTTTCATGTTCATGTTCAGAGGGTTCTTCTAGTCTGAGGGCTCATGGGTGTTTATTTTTTTATTCTATTTATTTTTTTTTTTTTAATCCTCATGTATATATAATATATATATATATATATATATATAATTTGGTTCATTTGTTTAATGGTATAAAAACATGTTATGCCATTGGGGTGTTTGTGTGTATATATATATAGAGAGAGACAGACAGACAGAGTCAGTAGGTACCATTTTGTTATAGTTCTGTTCTTGGAGTTACCTGCATTTTTATGGATTTTACCTTTCTTCAAGTAAGTCAAACCTTTTTATCTACTTTAAATTAGCACATTTATTAGGAAAGAATTGACAATATTTTTAAGGACTAAAAACACCCCAACAAAAAAAAAATCTATCTGAATTTTTTAACTGGTAAAATCAGTATCAATAAAAGATCAAAACTTAAAATTGATTGAAACAAATTATCACCTGAAGGCTATGTTACAATTACATTGATTTATTCAGATGAGTTTCTTCATCTTATGTTTATCCCAACTTTTCAACTGATATACTCTCCCACCTCAAAGGTGCATAATGTAATGGTTAAAGAGACCTATGATGTAATAATCTTTTTCAAAGGAAATAGACTCGGTGACCAGAGTTCAAATCCTAAAAAGGCCATTTGCATTTCACATAGTGGTAATATCCTTAGAAAAGGTATGCATCTATTACCTTTCCATCTATGGGTAAATTGTAGTGAATACTGGGATCTTTAACATTGGTTAGGCAACCTGTTTAGGAGAATGAAAACTCATAATCCAAACCAGTTAAACTCCACTTAAAAAATTAACCATGTGTCACATCCTACTTTTCCAGAGGGGTTGGCAAATATATATAAATAAATGGATACCTTAGTTCAGATATAAATCTATTTCAGAATTTTTAAACACTTGATACTATCCACCTATATATATATATATATATATATATATATATATATATATACTCTCCCACATTTTTTAGAAATAAGATTGGGAAATAAGATGACAGAAAGAATCAGTGCATATAGTATGATCAAATTACCCAATCAACAGGCTGAGAATAGATATCAACACCACATAGGAGCAACCAATCAGGAAGGAATAAAGATTTTTAAAAAAGAAAGAAGAAAAAAAACACACCAAATTATCTAGTTCTTTGAAACTGCTTGGTTAAACAATGTAGATATAGACACCACCCTTTCTTAGAGCATTGTAAGAAATAATTGATGAGTTTTGAAAATTCCCCAGGAAGGACACCAGATGTGACAGGCATAGAAATTAGAACAGTATATCCCCACAGAATAGGGATAAGGAAGTTTTGTTCAATATTCTTAGATTACCAAATGCAAGAGACACCTGACGATGACTGGAGAACACATCCTTTAAAACAATGTGACAGTAACAAAACAAAACAAAAAATAAATAAAACCAAACAAATCAGTACATAAAAATAACAATGTCTCATCTCAAAAATATCAAATAAAAATTGATTGGTATATTTTTTTTTGTTTTCCTTTTTTTATTTTTGTAATTAAGAAATAGCTGTGAGATTCTTTTAACTTTTCACTGATTTTTATGACTTTTCAGTTTCTAATTCTAATCAAGTAAGATTTTACTATTTCTCTAAATTTTTGAGATGAGGCTTGATAATTAGTATTATTTGTATTATTCGGACTATCGTCCTCATCTTCATTGTTATCTGTACAATGTTTCAGCCTATATGCCCTCCAGCCTTCTTCAGGTATTTCTTTCTTGTCGGACTCAGGAACCTTCTCGGACTCGGGAAGTAAGATTTTATTTGTCTGTAATTTTGAGTTGAGGCTTGATGTAAATAATTTTGATTTTGCAGACTGTTGTTCTCATCTTTATTGTGGCATGTATAAACACAACATTTCAGCCACTCTATCTTCAGGTGTTTTCTGTGTATCTGAGTATAGTAATGATCCAACCTGGGAAATCATTTTTAATAGTTTGACAGTTGATGAAGATTTCAGTCAAATAGTGACATCATTGTTTTTGCATGCCTATCTAAATGATTCTTCTCATGACATATATCAGAATGATAGGCATGCAAAAACAATGACATCATTATTTGAATAAGATCTTCAAAAGTTTTTTGATGCCTATTTGAACAACAGCCAAACTATTAAGAATTATTTCCTAGGCTAGATCATTACTAAAATCAGATACACAGCCTGAGGAGTGCTGGAGAATACAGTGGCTGAAACCTACCACAATAAAGATGAGGACAACAGTCTAAAAAATCAAAACTATACACCTCAAGCCTCATCTAAAAAATTCAGACAAATAAGTAAGATTTTGTTATTTAAAGAATTTTATATAACTTATATAACTTAGGAAAATCTTCTGCGAAAACAGTTTGTATATAAAAAGGAGGTTTTAAATTGTTAATATCTTGAATTTTTGTCTTTGATTATGTCATAATTGATGTTCATCAAATGAAAAGACTCAACATTGTAATAAAGAATTTTCCAAAAATAAATTAGACATATGGGATTTGAGTAAATGTAGTTATGACTCTAGAATTTTAAAAAAGAAAATATTTTTTGTTAAAATGTACAAGTTTATTTAATTACAATGAATGTACCTTGAGTTATGTAAGTTTAATTCATTCTACTCCTAACTTAACTTCCTCATATATAAATCAATTTCCCCATTGAAATAAACTGAAATGCCATAATCCCTAATTTTTTGTTAATTTTTTTAATAAGAAAAATAGCAGTGTATTGTATAAAAACATAATAAATAGAATTTAATGAATTATGTGCTGTAATATGTTTTAATATTTATTCTTTTATAAATAACATTTTTCTTTGAATACACTAAATCATCTTCAATGAACTTATTAACATAGGCATATCTCAAGTTCACTCGTACCTCAAATCTTGGCTCACAACGAAAATCAAAAATGACTAATTGACTGCTTGTAACTTGAAAACTTGTAAGTTAGGGCACTTGTAAAGCAAGGTACCACTGTATTTTCTTTGCTATTTTCATGCATCATATCTGCCAGCCATTTACATTTTTTTAAATAAGAATTTTACCCATTGGTGTAGTGAATAAGAGCCTATCACCAAAGACTCAGCTATGAAATAAGATTAAATATTCTAAAAAAAAAAATTTCTCCCTGCAAATCTTTTTTTTATTTATTTTTTTAATATTTTTTTTAAAATCAAAAGCATATCATATAAGTAAATGTGTTTTCTAGATAAGTGAATACCAAATTTAAAAAAATTATTTTATTTTTTTTGTCATTATGAATCCTTTGAATAAATATTCAGAAGAAAAAAAAAGGAGAAAAGAAAATTAAAATGGAAATTAAAATGATGTGAAAAGGCTACATTTTTCCCTTGTGAAATATTATCATCAAATCTATATTCAATATGTCTATGTAAGAGTATATTGGCATGTATCATTCTATCTCTCTCTCTCTCTCTCTCTCTCTCTCTCTATCTATCTATCTATATATATATATATATATATATATATATATGTGTGTGTGTGTGTATGATATTTTTGTATGTATTATTATATATGTGTATATATATGTATATGTGTGTGTATTTGTATGTGGGCATATGTATTATGTATATATTTTAAAAACATGAAAAGGCTACATTTTGCCCCATGATATGTTTTCATTAAATCTATATTCAATATATGTGTATGTGGGCATATATATATATATATGAATATGTTGGCATTTGTGTGCATGTATTATTGTTTATATGTGCGTATGTGTATATATAATGTAGATTGGTGTATGTGTGTGTTAGCATATGTGTGTATTATTTACTTGCAACAGTACTGACTTTATGTGACTTTACCCCTAGTAATGATAGATGATAAATGATACTATTTACTATTCAGTTCATCTTTTAATTCCATTCACTTGGTAATTTATTAAATTTTTACATTTTCAATCAAACTAAATGTCTATTCATTAAGTGACTATTCAGGACAGTAGTAAAGCATCCCTTTCATAGAAAATATAAAACCTGTAATATATATATATATATATATATATATATATATATATATATATGTGCATTGCATACACGCAATAAGTATTTCAGTTGACTGATTTGTAATTTTTCATCCCTGATCTGCTGGCATCATTATAAACTATTCAATCAGTATAAACTAGATACAGTCATGAACTCTAACAAAAACTACCAAATTATCAACTTATAAATACTGAAAAATATAAAGATTCAGAATTGTAATAGTATATATTTATTGAGATATAGATATATTAGTATGTAAACTGAGCTTGATTCCTCTAACTACATTATCAAGATGTGTGTAATCTGTTGCAAGCTGGATCAGCTTCTGAAAATCCAGATTTAAATCTCAGCTTGAGCTATTCTACTTTGTGGAATGGGCAAGTCTATTTCCAGAATTTTGATTGTCTGATGGGTTTTTTTATGGTTAAGCCTTTTTATAACCCAGCTTATAAAAAAGGTAATTGTGAGTTCTTTAAGCAAGAATAAAACAAGTCAACACTTTTTGACAACAGGATAAGAACTGAATTTTATTTTAAAAATTTGGTGCCTGTCGGTGTATATATGTGTGTGCGCATATCAAGTATTTGTGTGTACTGATGACCGGAAATGACTCAGCTTAATTTATGAAGTTACAACAGTTTTAGTGCGTATATTTGTATCCATATATACTGGACACTTGACCATGTCCTCTCAGTTGCTACAGAGTGTAATCAGTTACTGTGTTTTTTTTGTTTGGTAACTGGACACTAATCACAGCCTTTCTATGAAGATAAGTATGATGTTCATCTACAATATTGAGATTGAACAAACAAGACCTATTGGATACTGGTGGAGACACAAGGATGAACATAAGTAATGTTCTTTTGTGGAAACCTGCACATGGGCACATCAGTGTGGGCCATCCAGCAAAGACTTATATCAACCAGCTTTGTGCAGATACTGGATGCTGCAAAGAGGACCTCCCAAGGGATATGAATATTAGGGATGGTTATCAAGAGATTGTCATGGATATTTAGTGGGACAGGATGATATATATAAAGGTAGGGCAGCATAGTCATAAAGTCAATGCCACTTGGTAACTGTCAGTTTCTTGCCTATGCAAATTTCAAACTATGCATTGACAGAGTGAGATGTGGACTCTTGCTCTTGGCAGTTGTGACTTTGGGAAAAATAAAAATCTTATGAGAATAAGAAGTGGCCTAAAAACTATAAATCTCACAAGGCAAGATGCAGGGTAAGAAACAAAGGGTAAATAGATGTTTCGACATTTTCCTTATTTCATATATATGATGGGATGCCTAAAAGTTGGAGAAATTTAAAAAAACTAAGATGTTTCTGAAAAAAGAAAACTCATAAAAAAAACCCCCAAAAAACGAGGTTCCTAATATTATGATTTGATTGATTTAACAGCACAAATATTTTATGCTTATCATCATGCTTATTTTACCGGTCCTGTAAATATTTTATTATGAATGCAATTAATATTAAAATGACAACACAGATTTAACACAAAAGGTTATTTATATTCATTCATATTTATATTTTGTGAAGGATAAAGATACAAATGATGGCCATGTTTATGATAAATTTGAGCAAAATTGACTGAAAAAATAGTCTAAAATGTATTAAAAATCAATTACATTATTGTGATTTTTTTTCAACAATTTAAACCCAGATAAATGGGTGACCCAACGGGTCACATATTTTCTAGTATATATATATATATATATATATATATATATATATATATATACACACACTCTATCAATGATATTGAATAGTCTAACTTATAAATATAGAAAACTATACAATTGATCAATATATATATATATATATATAAAATAGTAAAAAGTACAAAAAAGGCATTAAATTGAAAGTGTGTATAAATGAAAGTAAAAGTCAATCTTTGATGTTTTTAGGAATAGAATACATGCTGGGAGGAGAAAAAAATCTAACTGAACGATGACAAGGTGTTGTTAGTGCAATTTGGAGTCACAAGTGACTATCATGAAAAAAAAAAACACTTCTTGAAAAGAATACATTTTTATGGACAAATCTTTGACAGTCTGACTTTTTAAAAAAATGCTCCTGAATGAGAAAAAGAAATGGACTCGCTCTTTAAAAAAAAAGATAAATAAATCATTATAAATGGATGTTATTGAATTCTTCTTCTTCTTTGAAACATTCAGGTCAGCCACCTGCAGTTCAAGTCAAATTTACAAATAATTTTCCAACGAGATTTACGAGATAAACTTTGTTTATTCTAAGCACAAAACATATTTTTAAGTTGAAAGTTGATTTTTAGGTCATTTTTTAAAAACATCTCCCAAATAAAGAGAATTGTAAAAAACAGCTCATTACTATAGCTTTGGTTTCTTCGTTTCATAGCATATCAGATATTGGGAAAGGTATGAACTTTATCCCACCAGCTATGAGTTAAATATTACCACTGCAGTATAATTTTGATTTTTCAGACTGTTGTCCTCATCTTATTGTGGTATGTAAAATCACAACATTTCAACTGCTGTATCTTCCAACCTTCCTCAGGGGTTTACTGTGTAAACATAGCAATGACCCAACCAGATCAGATTATCCAACCTATGCTACTCCTTGGTAAGGACCGATATCGAACCAAGAACCTTGCAATTCCTAGGTGGGTGCTCTACCAACTGAGAATCAATAGAATTTAACACTGTTTCATCTAAAAAATAATATGGGTTTTGTGATAGTAAGATATGGAGGTACTTATGTTCGTGTGCATGTGAGAGTAACACAGAATAACAATTAACAGGTTTTAATAGAGAATGAGCAATTTTTAAAAGGTTCTATATATGTGTGTAGGAAGATACATACATACATACATATATATATATATATGTGTGTGTGTAAGAAAATATGTATTCCTATATAGGAATATATATATATATATATATATATATTTCAGTATAATTGATCAACATTCAATCAGTATTCATTTTTGGTGTTAAATGATAAAATTCATCTGAAAATTATATGTAGTTCAGTGTATTTTATATGCATTTTGATTTAATAATACTACTTAAATTTAATTTTTTTTAAAAAAATTTTTCGTCATCCAGTTTGCTGTTCCCACACAACAATTAAGGCTTGTTATTTCTTCTATCACATCCAATTTACAGCAATCTTTAGAGTTGATTTCATGCTGAACACTGAAAAACATATTTTAAATGCTCTCCATTTCAGCAGAGAAATTAAAACAACAAGGAAAGAAATCTCTGTCAATTTAAAAAAAAAAAAAAAATTTTTTGAGGGGGGGGGGCGATAATTGGTATTATTTGGACACAGTGTACTGGATAAAGGAGTTAGATTAAGACAGTTCTAAGTGACAGTTATCTCTAGACTGTAGGTTCAATCCTGGTCAGGGGCAACAGTAACATGAAATAATAATTAACACAGCTTAACACCTGTACCCAGCTATTGTTAGTGGAATGAAAACAGGATACCCATGGACTGAATAAATGGTTATGTTCCATGATGGCTCCTGATTATGACATGAAGGTCCCCGAGTTTGAAAGGAAGGTTCCCAAGTCCGAGAATGTTCCCATGTCTGACAAGAAATACCTGAAGAAGGCAGGAGGGCACATCAATCAAAACATTGTACAGATAACTATGAAGATGAGGACAATAGTCTGAATAATCCAAATAATACTTATTCTTCCTCTGTCAGTAAAATAGTAGGGCAGACTGGGCTTTTTAACCTTTTTATGCCAACTAGTTTAAGATAAGGAAAACTCAGAATTCAAACCTATTAAATTCTGTTTAAAAATTGACCTTGGGTAAATACATCTGAGGGTCTTAATGTCCTGGGAATGATGTTAAACTCTATCTAATGGTGAAATTCCAGTTCTGAAGCTCAGGGAATGTGGAGTACTCGTTCATCACCATTACTCCCATGTCCACACTGACTTGGAATGGTAGTGCCTATTAGGTCCCATCTATGGGTTAAATAGAAAAAAATGTGTTTAAAACAAATTGAATAGCCATCAAGAAAGAATAAAGTCTTTGGCATAAAATGACCCAATGGGTTGACATGCCATAAAACCCAAGCCACCAACCAACAAAATGTTCTTCTATTGAATTATTTGTATTATTCACACTGTTGTCCTCATCTTCGTTATTATATACACAAGGTTTTGACCAATGTGCTTCTGGCCTTCTTCAGGTGTTTCTTGTTAAACTCTGGAATCATCTCAAACATGGGAACCTTCTTATCGAACTTGGGAGCCTTCACGGAACTTTGAACCAAACCCTTTATTCAAATGCATGGGGTTAGACTGTTCTCATTCCATTAACCATGACCAGGTACAAGTGTTAAGCTATGTTAAGTATTCTGTTATTATTGCCCTTGGCCGGAATTGAACCTGCAACTTAGAGATGATTGTCATTTAGAACTGTATTAAATCAACCTTTATATCCATTGTGCCATGTGTCCAATATTATTTCAGAGAAATAGGATTTTTCTAACAGTATCTTCATACTCATTAGCACTCATTATATTTGTTGCATAGCTAAAGTATCTCAAATAATTCTATCTATCTGTTAAATTCTCTCCATTCAAAAAGGAAAGAAAGAATTCTTCAACTCTGTCATTTATTTCAAGTTTCCAGTTGTTTGTGCTTAACTCCAATAAACATTTATACAAGAGAATCGGTGAAAAAAATAGAAGTAATGTTGGCTAAATTGTGACAGCAGAAAGATATAAGCGTAGAAAATTGAAAGGTAGCATGACAGTCATTATAAAATACAATAATTATATGACAATTTATTATCAATAAAGTGTAATCTATGTGTCATTTTAAATTTGCTATTTGCTTTTTAAAATGATTTATTGTGAAAATAGAATTTTGTTTCTTGTCTGTGTATCATACACACGAACATCTTAACATCATCATTAAAAATACAAACATAAATGTTCATCAGTACAAATAGGCAATCATAGTGTATATACAGATATTTACATGTGTACATACAGTAAATGAGGGATAAAATGTTTTTTCAACCCTTCTTGGACAAAAATAAAATACGTATTTGTTATATACCCTACCTATGAAAATTAATGGGTATGTCCCAATCCTCATAAATACAGAAGTAAGTAGTCTTATACCACTGGTTCACCTTCTGGTGAAAATTGTATTTTGTCAATGTTATAAAGATTCTGTTTCATTTCCAACCTTCATTTTGGTTATTCCTCATTTGATAACCTTTAAGTTTCAACAGTATTTTTATTGCTGGGCTATACCAGTTTTCCTTTTAAAAAGGATGTGTGCTTGGTCATTATACAAGCAAACATACAGAGAGAATCTTTATTTTATACTAGCAAATATATGCACCCTCCGCGCACACGTATTTAAGTTTTAATGTAATGGAATATGTTAAATTAGAAATACTAACGTAACTAAAAAAGAATGCAGATAAAATGATTTAAAACAGAGGGGATATAATCGAAAACAACTTTGAACTAACTCTTCCATCATTTCCCTAATTTAACTATTTAGTTAAAATAGGAAGTAAAAAATAAAATTGCAGTTATATCTTCTTGTTAATGGATTTCTTTTAAGATTTATCCCCAAAAGTTTTGCTCATATTTATAAAATAAAACCAAACAATTAGAAATCAATATTACTAAGCAAATATTTATTAAAAATCAATTTTTTAATATCAATATGCAAATTAACCTTCCCGTTCACACTCCAAAATGCTATTTTGTTGTATATATAAATACAATTGCATGTTACAAGTATGCAGATATGGCCAACAGTATTAATAATGCAAAACAATTTTATTAATAAATAAGGTTTGAATGAAAATAAAATCATGGAGAATATGACGAAAATAACTAAGGGAATTGTCACTTGAGTAGTAATATAGTTTTGGTTACAGACAGAAAAACACACAATCTCCATTATAATAAGATATAGATGTATCAATATTTTTAGTGCTTGCTTTTTTTTTTCAAAACGAAAGAGAAGATATAATACAAAAAGAATTGTTGGAAACTCTTCTGTGAATGAAGGGTTGTTTGTTTTTTTTATACTTCTTCGGTGTAAACTTTTTCTATTTTTTTTTTTTTTTTTAAATTCATGACCTTGAGACTTAAAAAAAAATCTCCTGGAAAATATGATTGATCGCCAAAAATATTCAAAGAAGCAAAGAGCAGAAATGTCTACTTTTGTTCTATTTTATAATTCATTTGTAACCATCATCATCATCATCATCGCAAATATCAATTCTTCTTCTTCTCCTAGATCAGTTACTATTTCAGGGTTAAAGAGATTGATCCTCCCAACTAAAAATAAAGTAGGCATTACTATTGGTAAACCCCTTATTTTTGAACCTGTGCACATATTGATCATTGACTGTAATTCAGCTTTACATTTATCATACTACCTTTATATTTAATCTTGGGTAAATTGAAACATGTATTGAATTGCAGCTGTGGAAACTCCAATTTCTAAATTGCTATTGCCCAGGGTGGGGGATGCCACAGGCATGGAGAATTCAGGGTTGTAAGGGTTAAGCATACATGTAATATTGTTGGATTACAGTAAATGATCATATAGATAGATAAATGCTTGCAGAGATTTAAGAAAAATAAAAGAAAGGGAGTACTGCTGTCTGTACAATTGTATGCATGCAAGAGAGTAGGCATGTGTTAATAATTGAAGAGGTTATATAGTGTATTTATTTAAAGTCCAAGCACTGTGGATAACCCCTTATTATTTACTGTAATCCAATTATATTATCTTATCTGTGTGTATTTACCTAACCTCTCCATCATGGTGTCCTGGGTATGATGTTTGACTGCATCTAATGGCAAAGTTCCAATTCTGAAGCTCTTGGGAGTGTGGAGTACCCCTTCATTATTACTCCCAGTTCAACCCTTGTAGTGGTAGTACCTGTTCAGGTCCCATTTTTGGGTTAAATAGAAAAAATGAGTTATGAGAAATGTGTAAAAAAAATTGAGTTAAAGAAAAAAAAAATTTTTTTAATACCCATCAAGAACAAAACATTTTTGCCATAAAATAACCCAACAAGGGTTGACATGCTGTGTCAAAGAAATAAATAAAAAATAAAAAATTGAGTTCAAACAAATTATCACGAATGAATAAAACAATGTCTTCGACATAAAATAACCGAACAAGAGTTGATACGTTGTAAAATCTAACCAACTCACATGAACCTCCATCATGGGAAGAATGTGATACAAGATCAATTTTTAAGTGGAGTAGACGTTGTTTGAATTCAAATTCATTCATGTCAATCTAGCCTGGTGGGAGGTCTGGAATAAAAATAAATCATATATAAAGTATTTGTTCACATTAAAAAATGAGTATTTTTAACATGTGGAAAAAAAGATAATTTGAAGATTTGCTTAAATAAATTGTCTAAAATATTCAAACATAGTTGAAAAATAAATCTTAGTTGGGCTGAGAACCTTTCAAAATTCTTACATACAAACATAAGCACACACACACACACACACACAAAGATTTGCATAAAAGAATGGTCTCAAATACCCAAACTGTAGTATAAAGCAATTGTAAGAAATTATCAGAAATAATTGGGCACTTCAGTACGGGCCATCCAGCAAAGACTTACATCAACCTGCTCTGCACAGATACTGGATGCTGTGCAGAAGACCTGCCGGGGGCAATGAATAATAGAGACAGATGGCAAGAGATTACTTTACATGGGTGAAACGCTCTAATATTGTGATGGAGTGAGAAAAATCATTTGAAGATTTGCCTCAAATATTCAAACATAGTTGAAAAATAAATCTTAGTTGGGCTGAGAACCTTTCAAAATTCTTGCATACAAACATAAGCACATACACACACATACCCAGAAGATTTGCATAAAAGAATCGTATCAAATACACAAACATAGCTGTAGTGTAAAAAACTATCAGAAATGATTGTTAGCAGTAAAACTTAATTATAGCTGTTCAACAAAATATTAAATGTAATTCATAATTTTGAATGAATAATTTTTTCACCCCCTTTTTTTTTGTTATTACTTTTATAATTGAAATAAAATTGCATTTCATTTTATATTATAGTTAAGATAATGCTGTTACACATATATTGTGTAAATATCAGTGTTTCACCCATGTTAAATTGGAAAATAATCATTTTTTAAAGAGAATGAATACTTTTTCTCCCTCACTATATATATATATATATATATATATGTCTCACCTGTGAGAGATGCCTGCGCTGGCTTGGCCATGTCAGAAGGATGAACAAAGGCCGCATCCCAAAAGAGCTACTGTACGGTGAACTAGTGGAGGGCACCCAGCCGGCAGGGAGACTATGCCTACTCTTCAAAGATGTCTGCAAGAGAGACCTGAAGACATGCCGCATCGACATAGACACGTGGGAGGCTTGTGCAGAAGACCTCCTCGTCAGGCAGGGAACAAAAATAAGTGAAGTAGAGTGGAAGAGAGCTGCCACAGAAAAAAGAGCTAAAAGAAAGGAGAAACAGCAGCACCCCCAACAACTACAGGAAGCATCACCTTTTGTTTGCACCCATTGCACCAGAGACTGCCATTCGAGGATCGGTCTGTTCAGCCACTCACGTGTCTGTAAGTGAGTGAAAAAACAAAGCAAAAAACAACAAAACAGAAAAAACCAACAAAATAAAAACCAACAAAAAGACAACAAAAAGACAAAAAACAGAAATAAACAGAAATAAACAATAAACAAAAAACTACGCCATCGTCTAAAATAGACGGAAGGTTGCCAACAATATATAATCATCTTCAGGTCACACTGGCAGCATGGATGTTCATGACAATCTCTTGCCATCCATTCCTATTGTTTATTGCCCTTGAAGGTTCTCTGTGCAGCATCCAGAATCTGCACAGAGTTGATCAATATAGATCATTACTGGACAGCCCATACTAGTGCATCCATGTGAAGGTTTCCACAGGAGAACATTGCTTATGAGTTCATCCTTACTTCTCCAGCAGTGTCCAGCATATACCTAAATAAAACCACATATGTCTATGTACATTTGATCATGAAGAGATAATGTTGCATTGTAGAGAGAGAGAGAGAGAGAGTGAGATAGATATATATATAGATAGAGATAGATATAGAGATAGAGAGAGAGAGATATAGATAGAGAGAGAGAGAGAGATAGAGATAGAGAGATATAGAGATATAGATATAGAGAGAGATAGATAGATAGATATAGATAGAGAGATAGATAGATAGATATAGATAGAGAGATAGAGATAGATTTTGAACAGAAGTAATGCAATCATAATAATGACAATTAGCTATAACTTATATTTTCATTCTCTCAAAATATCTTTTCAGTGTTCATCAAAGAGAAACTTTAAAAGTGACACTTGACAAATGAAACAATCTTTAATGAAAGATTTATTATATCAGTTAATTAAGTTCTGTGTCCACACACTTTTGAATAAAGTCATTCTTATAAAAGTTTGACTGTCCAAATACGAAATGTGTTGCAGATTTAATAAACTTATAAACAACATTTTGGAGCAATATCATTATGATTTCATTTTCTGCTAGTTTTTCTTTCCTCTTTAGTTTCCCTTTCATCTTAATTTCACTTGCTTTTTATCATAGCTGTTATGACCTTCAGTCTACAGCCATCAGGAAATGTTGCTTTGATTATTTTGAACACATGAGTTTTCCCTTATATATATATATATATATATATATATATATATATACTTGCTCTGCTATGTTAACATTGAGCACTCTTCCTATGCAAACACTTTTTTATTTTACAGTTCTCCATTTTATATATATATATATATATATATATATATATATATATATACTTGCTCAGCTATGTTAACATTGAGCACTCTTCCTATGCAAACACTTTTTTTATTTCACAGTTCTTCATTTTATATATATATATATATATATATATATATATATATATAGTTATTTTTTCCAAATTCTTTAAACATTGATCAACATAATAATTCTGAATTCCTTTGATTTATTCTGTAGATGCATATCTATTTAGGAATAACATATTTTCATATTTCTTTCCAGACTTAAAAAAAAACAGCTTACAAAAAAAAAAAAAGAATTATAATGAAGAAACCATATTAAGAAAAAGAAAAGAAAAAGAATCTGCATTAAAATATTTCCCCTTAAGCTGACTTCTGTAAATATGACATGCTTCATGCTACTATTTTGCAAACATTATGATTCTCTTCTTTGCTCTCTCATACAGCCTTGGTTATTTATAAACCTTGTATATTCCTTTGTCATTGCTATTCATGTGGAAGTCAACTTTGGTCTCTCTAAATAAATGTAACTCTCATGAATATTTTCAAGTACAGAAGTTGGAATTAGAAGCTTAGTAGAAATCAGGATTTTATACACTTGACATGAAACCGAAATAAATATTTTGAAAAAAAAAAATGAAAGAAAAAAAAAAGAAGGAAAAAACAGGCATGATATTTTTGTGCGTTTTACATCCAAGAAGAATTATGTTAAAAATTACAAATTTTGATTGCAGTATAATCAATCTGATTAGGCAGTTTAACAGAACAATGAATGAGGAATGCAGAAAGGACTATTTGTCTTCAAATGTTTTAATATTCATATTTTAATTATACAAATGAAATAAATGAATTGAAATATTTTTGAGAAAACCTTTGGCCAATAATTCCATTGAAAATCAATTGATATAAATAATTCTGTGTTTAAATTGTAAATTTTACACTTGAGTAATTGATGAAATAATTATTCTTCCTTTTAAATTAATGTTTATAACCTTTAATTAAACTAGTAAGAATATATGCCCTCCTGGCATAAGCATTGAAGTTTTAATGTAATGAAATATATCAAATTAGAACGATAAATGAAATTAAATAAGAACACATAAAAATATTACTGTTTTTTTTTTTTTAATATTTTAATTGATTTCTATATACAATCATTCAAAGATTTGATTCTAATATATTGGAGAAAAAAACAATAATATTAGAGATCAATAACATCAACTAATTATTTGTTAAAACCAGTATGGAAATTAACCACACCATATATTATGTAAAGCATTATATCTTATGTGATATATGACATATTGCAGGATTTTAAATGCACTAATAGCATGGTCTTTTTTAAGGCAAATAAATCCAAGTCTGTAGTAATTGGTAATGCTAATCTGTAGTTAATCCAAAAAATAGGTTTTCCTGGCAGAAAGTTCACTCTGATCTGAAGTAGTAGTACATGTTAAGATCCCATCTTTGGATCAAATAGATCTCTTTCCTTTGAGATAATATCTAAAATGATTTTGAACTACATTAATATACTACTTCTTAAAAACATTGATTTTTGCAACTAACTACAAATTATTGATCTGTTTAAAATGATTAATTAAAACATTAATATTGCAACTTGATGGGAATAGTTAATTAAAAACATAGAATTATTAGTAAATTATTATTACTTTATTACTTGTGTGTGTTACACACTAACTCTAACTTGGTGTTTTTCACTGAAATCTGAGTGACAGAAAGTCTCCTCAGATCTCCATTATACTTCTATGTATCCAAACTGATTTTAGCAGTGTTGTGGATTTAGATGCTTTTGATTCAAATCAGAATCTCTCCCAAAAAATGAGATGGGCCCACAATTTTTTTTCAGAATTTCACTAATTGTTATTTATCCATATGAGAAGTAAATCCTGAAAATTGCAGTACAATAGTATTAATCATTTTAATTTAAAATTTAAAATTTCAGGGAATTTCTGAAAATCTTTGCTTTTTTATTTTTTTTTGCAAATTTAGAAGCTTGTGTTTTGAAATTGGTTTTGTTATAAACCTTAGTAAGGATTTTTGTTTTCTTATCTCCATCCTAAAGTGTTTTAAAATCAGTCAGAACAAACTATCAAGTGATGGCTTAGAGTGCCCTTGAGTGAGTTGTAATGATTAAACTCTGAAACTGCATTGGAATTCATGGGTAATCATCTGAGGATGACTTATTTTAAGGTAATTAAAATAATAAATGAAAAATAAACAGAGCTTACGGTTGCATTTATACACAATAAAGATGAGAACATCAGTCTGAAATATCATAATTTTTCAGTCAGAACCAATTGATACTTTTGAAAAATTAACAATCTAAAATCTTCTTTAAAAAAAGCTCTGAAAAGCAATTTTCAAAAGATTCTAAGTTTAATTATCTCTCACTCGATGACCATTAGTTAAAAGCTGTCTATCTACTTCACTCAAATAATAGGCTTGGAATAGTCAACCAAACATTAAAAATCTATTTGATGAGGAGTGTCTTTCATCCTTAATTGCGGTGTGGGGGTGGGGTGCTTGAAAATGCAAGAGAATAAAAAATATTGAATATTTTTTATTTTTACATTTAAATAACTCATCACAGGAACATTAAAACCATAGAAAACTATTTATATTCTTAAAGTGCGTCAGGAGGTGAGTAGATGTTTTTAAGAAATATTGATATTTATTCTTATCTTTGATGTGGAACACCTGAAAATTAACCAATTCAAAAAATAAAATCACTCAACTGTAAGTGTCTGGATTTCCCTGTACGACAGTTTTAAAGACTTTCAAACTCATTTGTCATAAAATTTTCATGTGTCAACTCTACAATAATACATTATATATCCTTGTTGTTGGCATCCGTCCGTCTACTAAAGACAATGATGTCGTGTCCATTTTTTTTTTTTTTTTTTATCTGCAACTTCGTGAGTGGCTGAACAATTTTTGAATGGCAATCTCTGGTGCAGTGACTGCAAACAAAGAGTGATGCTTGCTGGAGTTGTTGATGTCTCTCCTTCCTTTTGGCTCTCTTTCTTTTCTGTGGTGGCTACTTTCCTCTCTTTTTCACTCCTTCTCGTTCCTTGTTTGACGAGGAGGCGCCAGGTCACATGGTCTTTTGCACACGCCTCCTATGTGTTGGTGTCAATATGGCATGTCCTCATGTCTCTCCTGCTGACATCTTTAAAGCACAGGTGTGGTCTCCTACCTGTTGGGTGCCCTTTACTAACTCACCATACATTTATATATATATATGTATATATATATATATATATATATCTTATTATAATGGAGATTGTGTGTTTGTCTGTCTGTAACCGAAACTATATCCCTACTCAAGTCACAATTCCCTTAGTTATTGACATCACATTCACCATGAATTTGTTTTTTATTTAATCTATCATTGATAAAATTTTTGTATCTTATTAATACTGTTGGATCTACATGCTAATAACATGCAAGTATATTTATATATTAAACAAAATAGCGGTTTACAGTGTGAACGAGAAGGCTAATTTGCATATTGATATTAAGAATTTGATTTTACTAAATATATGCTTAGTATTATTGATTTCTAATTGTTTGGTTTTCTCTTAAAGAATCTGAGCAAAAATCTCTTCAATAAATCTTAAAAGAAATCCATAAACAAGACGAAAGAACTGTAATTTTATTAAATACTTCATAATCTAACTAAATAGATAAATTAGGATAAATGAAAGAGGGGAGTAATGGAACATGATGGAAGAGTTAGATTTAAAGCTGTTCTATTTTTCGATTATACCCCCTCAGTTTATCATTTTCTAAATAGTTTCTAATTTGATATAATATTTTATTACATCAAAACCTAAATACTTGCACCCGAAGGGTGCATATATTTCCTAGTATATATAATTATCATATCATTGGCAAACAGGCATTTGTATTTCTAGAACAGCTTTCTTAATCAAGGGAGTTACAGTACAAAACAAAAAAAACAATGGACACGTATGTATACCCAATCTGGGTAAAAAGTTGATATCTTACATATCAAGGGTTTATGTAAAATTATCCACTGTCTCAAAAACATGAAGCTTAAAAGCCAATCTTGAACAAAATCTATATATTAATACTTGTGTTCTTTAATTGTATCACTGTTATCATCTTGCAACACCCTCTGATTAAAAATGAGACCATCTAAATCATCCAAGATGAAATGCAAAGATGTAAATTCTGATTATCTGGTGTTGCTTATCTGCTTAATTTTTATTTCTTATGAGGGTTGTCAATAATAGACCATTCCATTTTATTATAAAGAAAAAAAGGAAAAAAAAGGACATATTATACAGAAAAATATAAGAAAAAAAGAAAAAGTATAGCGGAAAGATAGAGAGAGGGGGTGACCGCATGGAAGTGATAACGCTAATGTTTCAATCGAATATAATGAAAAGAGGGATCCTATGAATGATTTTACATAGAAAACTATTAAAATATCATTAAAATAGGTGTAATGTTTTTATATGCATTCTTATTTAAATTCATTAGTTTGTTTGATTTAATATATTTCAGTACATTAAAATTTAAATACTTATGCACATTTTTGCTAGTTTATATTAAAGATGTAGGTATGGTGCTCCACCTCGGACGCTAAAATAATCTCCTTGGTCTAGTGCAAGTGAAAAGGGGATAGACTCCCTCGCTGATTGGCTGATACCGACCGATCGACTTTTTACTTTTTTTACTTTTATATTAAAGATAACATCAAGATAATATTAATAAAAGCAGTTATTCAGGACTCAAATATTGATCAGCATGTATGAGATCATATTACAAGATGCATCTCCCCATACATCTAAATTAGTTCAGTGTGCTTACATGTATCCCTTAAAGAGAATCTGTATGTGTGTCTATGTGTAAGTATCCATGGGCAACATCTTCAATTAACTATTTCCATCAAGTTGCAATATTAATGTTTTAATTAATCATTTTAAACAGATTAATACTTTGTAGTTAGTTGCAAAAATCAATGTTTTTAAGAAGTAATATATTAATGTAGTTCAAAATCATTTTAGATATTATCTCAAAGGAAAGAGATCTATTTGATCCACAAACAGGATCTTAACATGTACTACTATTTCAGGTGAGAGTGAACTTGAAAATGATGGTAATCCCTACGCTATTCCCATCTAATACTAGTAAATTACAAGCCTTTATATTACTGAGTAATTATTTCTATATCATACAGATAATTTGCAATCACAATCATTTTAAACAGGTAAATTTGATGACCTTCAGGGTGGTCCTATCTCATTTTTTTAGGAGAGATTCATGTTTGTGCATAAACCAGTTGTCAGTATGGTCAAACTTTAGTTTCTTGCACATTTCTTAATGGATTACCTTTCCTACTCAATCATGCATACTCTTGTATTTCTTTTGTGCAGCATTCACTTATTATATGATTAATGTTTCCTCTCTATCTGTTGTATACTCTCTTTCCTTTCTTACTTCTATTATTCTTCTGCTCATCTTTGGTATCTTACGTTCTTCTTCTAGCGTCTTTCTAGGTCAGTCTTGTTGCCAAGACATTCATCAACCACAAAACCATATTATTTATTTAAACCTTTATTTACTTAACTAAACATAACGCGCGTGTGCAAGTGAGCTCCAGCTAAAGCAGATACATCTTATCTGCCTGACGTCCAAGCTGAAACTGAGAGCCAACCAGGTCCCACGTGACTTCACGTATTTTGTGGGCTTTCTGTAATATTCTATGGAAAGTCCCGCCCATGATATGAAAAGTGTCCATCCCTTCAGAAATACAGGGGGTTGACAATAATCTATGAATAGATTATGTAACATATCACTACATTGTCTACATGTGCTTTTCTTCTGCTTATTATGAATTTTTGCTTTGGTTTAATTAGTTACATGCTGCTATTAATAAAGATTTAGTTTCTCTCTTCTGGTTACCTCTTCATATGTCCAAGTCATTTAATGTCATTCCTTTGTCGTTTAACATATCCATATAGTTGTTTTTTGGGGTCCTTTTTCTTTATTTTTATCATAATTGTTTTTCTGTGTATCAATAATTTTGTTGTTATTGCTTTTATTATCAATCCCTTTGTTCTTTTTTGTATATTCTTTTATTCTCTGAATTGTTGAATCCATGCAATTCTCTTCTTTTTCTTATTACATAGTTTATGTCATCTCTTGGGTGTAAGGTCTTGTGCATCATCATCAATTTTCTTCTTTATGGTCCATAGTTTTGAGTTCCTCTCTTGTCCAGTTTAAGAAGGGTTCAGAGTACCTCATAAGGAAGATTTTCCAGCTATTTATTAATTCAAGAAATTAAACAGACATGTTTTGCTATGTTGAAATTATTATTATACTAGCAGGACCTGTGGATATAATGCAGTATGATAATTTGATTTTTAAGACGTTTGATATGGGTTTTTTTAAAGAGCTATTGCTAATTGTTCAATATATTAAAAGTATAATAATATTGATTTAAATATTTCTCACTTTTTGTTTTTCTTTCTTTCATTCTTTTCATCATGTTCAATTGAAACAGATTAGTGTTATCGCTTCCATGCACTCACTACCTCTCTATCTTTTTCTTTTTTATTATATTTTTTCTGTGTAGTATGTCCTTTTTCTTCCCTTTCTTTTTTATAATAAAAACAGAATGGTCCATTATTTAGCTGAGGTGACGACACTCATAAGAAATAAGAATTCAGCAGATAAGCAACTCCAGATAATCAGGATTTACATTTTTGCATTTGATCTTCAATGATTAGGACAGTCTTATTTTTAACCAGAGGGTGTTGCAAGATGATAACGGTTGTACAATTAAGGAACACAGGTATTAATATATAGATGGAAATAGTTACTTGAAATTAATGGACTATGTCATCAAATAAACTAAAAAGGTTTATAAGCTGTAAAGCCAACAAACCAACTAAATTTATTCTCTACCCTTAATAATTAAGGTACCTTCATCTCTCTCTCTCTCTCAGCATTAATTTAAGAAAAGCAGCTAACATCCCACATGTATTTGTAACTGAGACTATAACACACACAAAAGATAGGAAGGTAGATACATTGTTACAGAAAAGAATATAGATATATACAGTTAATAACAAAAGAAACATACAGGTATTTGTTTTATTTATGCTAGAAGACTTTGTATGCATTAGCAGACATGAGTCTTTTTGCTTGACTTTAATCTCATGGTAACTGGATTTTGCAAATGAAAAACTTTATCAGAGAGTTATTTTTGGAGGCTGAGGTGGGGGGTAGATACAGCTTTTGACTATCTGATATATTGTTGATTTTTCTTTTTTGAATGTGATACTTAGTTTTTTTAAATTATCCCACATCTTAGTTCTAAAGATTACCAGAATGAAACAAAGGAAAAATCTTTACCTAAAAGTTACAGATTTGATTAGATATCAAGTAACTATGAAAGATGTTCTATAAAAGTAATGCTTCCTATTTAATTCTAAACTAAAACAGACACAAGGAGAACAATATATAGTCTCTTATTCTCTAAAAAAGAAGGTTTGCAAAAAGGATTGTTTTTAAAAAAAATTATTATTAACTTACATATGCGACACGTGTTTCAGATCTGTTATCTTCTTCAGGCATTGAATAACTATATTTTGGCAGAATATGTATGTGTGTGATTTCTGATATTTAATAGGTTGTGTGTGTTTTTGTAACTTACTTTTTGTTTATAATCAAAATAATAATACATTTTTTTTTATATAATTATAATAATAATAAAAATTTTAAAAACATAATCCTTTTTTGCAAACCTTCTTTTTTTATAGAAAATCTAATTTTCACCTGTTGGACCCATAACAACACTTTTTATATAGTCTCTTATTCATTTACTATGCGTAGCTATTGGATATCAAGTAACTATCAAAATTTTTTGATATCAAATTGTTCTCCTAATTCATCATCATCCTGTCATGCTATCAGCGGATATCCATGAAAATCTCTCGCCATCCCTCCCTATCACTCATTGCTCCTGGGAGATCCTCTGTGCAGCATCCAGCATCCGCACAAAGTTGATCTATGTACGTCTTTGCTGGGCGACCTCTTCTGGCGTGTCCATGTGATGGCTTCCACAGAAGAACGTCACTTATGAGTTCATCCTTGCTTCTCCAGCAGTGCCCAGCATGTCTTGTTCACCTCACATGGATGGTATGTGTGATATGGGGCAGGTGTCCATACATTTGTGTTCTCGGGTGTTGTTTCCACGTCCTGTTTAATATTGCACGCAGCATTTTCATGCAAGTCCCGTCTCACTTATTCTCTAGGCGCTTTGTTAAAGTCCAGGTAGTGCAGCCATACAGTAACACTGAAACTACTACAGCTTGGAAGAATTTTCGCTTTAATTTGTCAGCGAGGTCTGATTTCCATATCACTGATAATTTGTTTAAAGAAGCCCATGCCTTTCAAATATCTTTAATTGACTTTCCATCAGAAACCTTCACAAAAAGTTGTCGGGTTGGCCTAAAGTCGATATCAGCCAATCAGCGAGAGAGTCTATCCCCTTTTCACTAGCGCTAGACCAAGGAGATTGTTTTTTGCATCTGAGGTGGAGCGCCACACCTACCATCATCTCCTTACTTTACCACACAGATCTCTATGCTACTCATATGCTGAGTTGGCGAGGGCCGGTATCGAACTAGGAACCTTGTGGTTTCTTGCCGAACGCTCTAGTGACTGAGCTAAAACTAAAATTTTATAAAGAAATTAAATCAATATTCTGTCAATATCTTTAAATGATTTTCCATCAGGGGCATTCATGAAAAAATTTCAGCTGGTAATTTTGGATATATAGAGATGGGAGAGTGGTTTTTCTTGGTTCCCACTTTTAAAGTCTTATACCAATGATAGGTTATATTGTTTAGCACTTAGTGAATTAGATTGGTGTCTTTCCAAAGATGTTTGTTGTGCAAATTGAACAGAAATAACCAGAGCTGGAAGTAGAACACAGTTTGCTGATTCTGATTTTTCTTTTCTGCTTTCTGATCAGCCAAACTGTATTTCCAGTTAGATAGAAATATATATACAGAGATGCTGATAGGTATGTGTCCTGCATCCCTGATGCACAAAAATCTAAAAGGACACAGTAAAATCGTACCCCCATTTGCCCCACTGTTTTTCATTTTGCTTTTCTCACCATTTCAAGCTAACTGTAAATACATTGCAATAGTTTCTTAGAAATGAATTACACAGGATAGGTTACATGACTTTAGTTGGAACCCATTAATTTTCCCAGAGACTAATTCAAAGCAAATATGTGCATCCAAGGATGCACTAAATCAAAAAACTATAAGCATCACTGTGTGTGTGTGTGTGTGTGTGTGTGTATATGAGAGAAATAGAAATATAGATAGAAATTATATATATCTATATATATAAAATAAAGTTTGGTATGTACGTCTCGACTTATAACTCAGAAACGATATGTTATTCAGATTCAAAATCTTGCATACACCTTGACATCCTTATAACTAAGAAACACACCAAATTTGGTTATTGATTTTTACTGATTAAGGGATATAATTAATTAATTAAACAAAAATCAAACAATTTGATATAATCCTGCTGCTAATATTAAAATAATTCACTGGCTGCTGCCAATATTCAACAGTGATTTAAAGTGGTGCCGCTGCTGGTAATTTGAAGTTTCTCGGTGAATATTTTTTAATTTGATGAATCATTTTCCTCTTATTTTCTCCCTTATTTCTGTTTTCTCTTCACTCACTCTCTGGTGTTCCTAATCTTTTTTAGTCCGGTTATGGACCAGGTACTTTTGCTAGTATATATATATATATATATATATATATATATATATATATGAGAGAAATAGAAATATAGATAGAATTATATATATATATATATATATGAGAGAAATAGAAATATAGATAGAAATTATATATATATATATATATATATATATGAGAGAGAGAGAATGAGTTATGGAAGTTTCCAAACATTTGCTATTTGCCTTATACTTTCTACTTAAACTTTCTGATTCACTCACATGAAATACTGTCAGAAATGTGACTAACGTCTGTGCAAATCCAAGAAGGGATCATTAACATTGATCCTCCATGATAGATCCAGGATTTTCAGTGGGATTGAGGTCAACTGATTATCTTAACCGACTGATATCTTTTATGAAAGAAGATCGACTTTTTAGAATCTGCCTGTATTGGCCTTAAATGTGTCACACACACAACACACACACACACACACATATTTCTTCTTGAACAAAGAGTCAGCCATCAAATTCCAGAAACCAAAAAAAAGGCAATTCATGTTATAAATATTTTGAGATATCATCGTGCACAACTGTCAATACAATTAAGCTCACACAACAGTTGTATACTTACTCCTTTAAGAGAAAAATATTCAGTGGCTAAAAAGGGTAACTTGTATTAGATGACGACCATTATTATTTATATATAGCAAGCAGTACTTAGCAGTAGCGTAGCATGCACTTTTGCCATCCTTGGTTTTTGGCCAATGTACCCACCCCCACTCCAGGAACTAAGGGCATTAACCTCAACATTTACATTTTGTTTGTTTTTATCATTCAATTGTTTCCATGATCATATGTAAGATGACAGCAGATTGAGTTGGATATCTCAGATACACTCAGAAACTTTTAAAATTCAATAAATATTTCAAATAAAAATATATTTTGCAGACATGGGCAGTATTAACCTAAAGTTTTTTTTAAAATTGGTTTTCCAAGCCATTCTTAGGCCAGGTGATAAGATAATTTTTCTTTTAGCTGCGCAACACCTGGCCACAACAAATTAAATGCATATAGGCACAGAGAAAACCATCTGTCTCTAAGAATTTTTACTAAGAGAGTGATGTTACGCACACACACTTGTTAGGGTCGACCAGTGTGCGCACGCTGCCAGAAATAAAAAATAATCCGAAAAGGCCCCAGATGTAAAAATAAAAATATAATACAAAAGGGATGGGATTTTCAAACTTTTCTCTTTGCTCCCGTGAAGGGGGGGGGGTAGACCGATGAAAGGCAACAACACTGAATGACAAAAAGATGACGAGAATCTCAGATTAACACACAAGAATTTATTCACATTTAATTACAACTTATTTGTATCAAAAAAGGGGTAAGAGCATATATACAAATCTACACGGGATCAGGGGAATAAAATTAATATGTAATTCTTATTGTTAAATGAGTGGGCGAGCAATTGAACAGATACAAATATCAACCATATCAATATTACATTAAATGCATGGCAAACAATAGGAATTCACAGAATGCAACAAAAATGTGATACGTTTTGCTTTTTAACTCACTGTGTCTGTCTCTGCAGGAGAACCTCACTCAGGAGTTCATTCTTGTTTCCCAAGCATGTCTTTTTTTCTGCCTTGGATTGTCTATGTGTATGCTTATAAGTGTGATCATTGTTTAATAATAAATTTACAACTTATTATAAACATTGTCAAATATGACCTAGATCTCACCAAATAAAATTGAAATTTCTTTTCTCAGAACAATTAATGAGGCTTCCGAACTGGCATACCTTCATTATTACTATTTGAACAATCCAACTTTTTTCAAATCCTCTCCACTTAAACATTCTGAAATCTTTGAATTGGATTTTTTAGCATTAATAACAAGCAGTACAGCATGAAATTTCTGGAGGAGTGAATTGCATCATGGTGATGCTTTCTATTGACATTAGTTTGCTGCACAGTAGACAAAACCTGAAACAAAGTGAATGTGCAAAATTAATCATTTGAAATGCTGACAGTTTGTATGTGTGATCATTGTTTATAATAAATTTACAACTTATAAACTAGCATAATATCCATAATAAATATCAGTATTATCTATGCATAGATCAGAACTTCAACCTGCTTATGAGTTTAATATTAAGGTGAGTCAAAAGTTCTGAAATATTTTGCTACATGTTACTTTGTGACAAGTATATCACATAACTATAGCACTTCAAGCCGTGGTTGGTACTATGAAGGCACTGACACATTGTGCATTGCATTTTTGTTAGAATCCATGAAACCATTGTGGGGGTTCTGTTGTTGTTGTTCAAAGAATCCTGGTGTTAATCCAAGTCTGTAGTCTTTCTGTTGATAAATAAGTCTGATGTCTGTAGTAAGCCTCTGGTGTTAATCCAAAGATGAGTCTTTCTGGTATAAAGTCCATTTAGTAAGTGATCTTTAGCATAGTACAATCAATTTTAAATACTTTTTTCCTGTCATCTCATTGGTCAATTCCTACCGGAAATTACTGCTTGGTAAAGTCCATAAATAGAAGTGACAATTTTGCTTACATCTTATACTTAGTAGTGTAATGGTTAGCAAGCTAGATTTGCAGACCATTGTTAGTGAGTTCGTTTCTCACTGGGTGCCCCATACTTCTGGTCTTGTGTTGCATCTAAGCTATGCTTAGTAAATAACTATACCTACAGTGGTATAATGGTTAGCAAGGTAGACTGGAAACCTATGACTAGTGAGTTCGAGCCTTACTGGGTGCCTCATCAATTGGCTTTGTGCCACATCTAAGCAAAGCTTAGTAAATCATTATACCTACAGATAGTCTAACAATGTGTGATTTGAAAGCTGCACAGATTAACATTTAGTCAAAAACCAGGAACTTATGCTTATAAGTTTGAACTGAGCCATAATGCCACAGAAGCAACCAAAAATATTTGTGGTGTAAAAGGTGCAGTTGATCTCAGTACTAGATGGTTCAAGAAAGTTTGCTTGAATTGCAAAAACTTTGATTATTAGGTAAAGTCAGGTAGGCCTAAAACTAGAGATATTTGAGGCTCTCCTCCAAGACATAGAGACAAATCTGGTAAATATTACATAAGATTGACATCGCATAGTCCATTGTGGTTCCTTACCTTCATAATATCAGCAAAAGCATCCAAATGTGCCTCATATTACTCAAATATTGCAAGAATGAACTGCATCTTCACATACATTAAAACTCTGTAATATTACTTATTAGTAACAGACAACTGCTGTGATATTTATTGAGGACTGTATAAATGCTAGAATATCTTTGAAAAGATGTGAGTCTTTCAGTCTGTAAATGATTCTTATGAATCTCTAACTAAATAGAAGTAATAAAAGGATGTTCTGAAAGCATAGCTATTTATTTCTATGGAAACTACAAGAGATACGGAGATTGCAATAATACCATTGAGTAAAGTAAATTTTCAGCTATGAAACACAATTTTTCCATCATCACCAGCACTTCCTATCCATTATTGCCACCAATGAATAAAAGCCTGTGCTCAATAGTAATGTCTCCTATTTTATTATGTTGTCTACATAGATGTTGGTGATATGGCAATAGAGGTTGAACCTTCGTACCAAAAACTGATTTTTTTTTGTTTATTTTGCTTTGTTGCAGATAGCAGATAAGCCATCTGCAATAGTGTGGTGAAATGGTTGACAAGCTAGTATTGTATCACTGATCCTTTACAACTGAATAGAAATGTATTTATTTAATTCATTTCTCTTCTTTAACTCTAAACCATTTTCTTGGGCTTTTTTCAGGGTATCTAGCATTTTGATCATCTCGCAATTTGGGGTGCTCTGGTTGATAAACGGTTAAATTAAAATATCAATTTAATATATTGTCTGACCAATGACTTGTCACAACTCAGACGTATCTCATTTTGCATGCATATGATAATGATCTAGTAATAGTAGGGCATAACTTTCAGGATGATGGAGTGAGCAAAATGCCTAGATGTCATTTTTTAAAGACAATAAAAATAAATAGCCAATAATTGTTTTAAATGATATCTATATCATTGAGGGAGTCCAGAGGAGAGCTACTAAATTAGTGAATAATTTAAAATCCCTTTCATATGAAGAAAGACTTAGGAACATTGACCTACAAAGTCTGGTTTTCCGACATATAAGAGGGGATATGATTGAAGCCTACAAATACACGCATGGGTTTTATTCAACGAACTCTGACCTACTAAACATTGCTCAAAATACCTATACAAGGGGACATAAATTAAAACTCCTTAAAAAATCTTGTAAAGCAAACGCAAGACAAAATTATTTTAGCTACAGAGTGGTGAATACATGGAATAAACTACCTTCATCAGTAGTGAATGCCCCATCTCTAAACTCCTTTAAGGCAAAGTTGGATAATCTGTGGAACTGTGTATTTAAAATGAATATTTATAAGGAACAGCTGACAGGTCTCAGACCTAATATACTAGCTGAAAAGATATTATTATTATTATTATATCAAGGATTTATTGACTTAACATAATGACAATAATGCTAATACCCTTGGGGAAAGGTATGAATCCTACTCTCTCTCCAGCTATGGATAAATAGTAGGGCAGACTGGGCTCTTTAACCTTGGTTAGGCAACCGGTCTAGGAGAAGGAAAACTCTGAATTCAACCCTGTTGAACTCCACTTAAGAAATTGACCTCGTGTCACATCCTGCTCGTGCGGAGGGGTTGGTAAATATATATAAGTCTGGTCTTGTGCCACAACTAAGCAAAGCTTAGTAATTAACTACATGCTTACCATATCTGTTATTTCTGTTGAAAATAATTGGAGGCATTATTTTTGGAGCATCACTTACAATGACACTATGGATTAGATAATTCTTTGACTTTATAAGTTTGATTTTCCGGCTAGTTTCTAAACTTTGCCTAATTTAACATAAATTGACTTAAATATTATTTCTTTCATATAATTGCTCACAGAACTCAATGGTACAGAGTTCTGCCAGCAGACTAAGTCTATTCGATATTTAATAAGGCTTGAAAAGTCTTCTTTGGTAACTTTTAATTTGGTTTGAAAGTTTAGTGGAACTTATCCCAGAAATAACAAAATATAGCCAAGAAGATATTTTAATTAAACTTGAAGTATTTTCTTTTTCTATATTAACAGCTTCAAAGTTCTGTTTTGGGTATTATCTGATGGAATAAATTCTATCACACTTATATGGTTTAATCACTTGAGAATTCTTTCAATTTTAGCTCTTTAAGCTATGGTTAATATATATATATATATATATATATATAACTTCTCATACTGTTGTGTAGTAAAAGTCACTATAAGAGGAATATAACCTACTTCTAAACAAAACGAAAAATCTAAGAAAGTCTGATTGGTGTAGGGGTTACGGTCCTCGCCTGTCAGCTTGACAGTCAGGGTTCGAATCACGCACAAGGCGGTCTTCCTATCTATAGCTCTGCTGATGAGGCCTAATAGGCCAAAATGTACATACAGAGATTGATTTTTCTCGATTTGTTTAGCCTTACATTTGAATAGGTATGCCCGCCTAATTAATTATTAATTAATTAATTTTCAAAAATTAGGTATGACTTCAATTAAGCACATATTCTTCCAAATATATATATATATATATATATATATATTAGAAAAACATGACACATTGGGTCACCTATTGAGCTCTGGGTAGATAATTGTGATCAGAAAGAGAGTTTGCAAAATGAATTAAATTAAGAAAATAAATACAACCGGAAAATAAAAAGATCATTCTCTTTAATCTCGCAGAAAACTAACACATATAAAAACTAGTTAATCATGATATATATATATATATATATATATATATATATATATATATATATATATTAGAAAAAAATTCAATTTTAATTGGTTCTAATTAGTCATAAATTGCAATTAAGACAAAAACTGACCGTCTCTTACTTCACATTCTACCTATCACTTTCCCCCTCTCTATGTATATCTTGATTACCTCCTTGTTATATATTAGTTTCCCAGTGAAAGTAGAGAGAGATTTGAGAGAACGAAACATATTTGTATAAGCAGCGAGCCAGTAGCTTCAACATCTTGGTTCTTAATAAATTTAAATTAGGTAATTTCTTAGAAATGTTAAGAAATGTTTTTAATGTTTTTTTTAATTTTAATTCTCTGATTGTATTTATTTATTTATTTTAACTTAATTTGCTTTGCAACCTCACTTTTCCCTAATCTGAATTATCAACCCAGAGCTCAATGGGTTAAATTTTGTCTACTGTATATATATATGTATATACATGCAGAAATATAATGAGAATCTTAGCAACATATAGATTCAGAAGAATGTGACCTAAAGACAGCCAAATAGATTGATATAAAGCTACCAAATTTCGTATGTACACTTATAAAAGCCAGTTGAAAGGACTGCTTCATTTTTTTTAGACAGAGGAAGACAGCATTCTATTGAAGGAGGGGAGAGAGAGAGAGATTATTATATGAGAGAAGAAGAAACTATTAAATAAGAAAAAGTAACTACATTATTATAGAAATTGTATTATATGAGAAAAGAGAGATTTTATATGAAAGAGAAACTGTATTGTATGTGAAGGAATAACTATTATATGGAGTGAGTGAGTGATTGTATTATATAAGAGAGAAAAACTGCTTTGTATAGTAGACTATATTATATACAAAGAGTAGAGATTGTACAATATGAAAGAAAGTATATAAGAGAGGAATGGAAAGAGAGTGTATTATTTCACTGAGAAATAAAGAAAGACTGATATGAAGGAGGAAGATGTTATAATATTAGAAAGATGAGAATATCAGAGGAAGTGAGATTGATTGAGATTGTATGATATAAGAGAGCAAAAGACTAAACCATATAGGACAGAGGGTTTATATTATATGAAAAGAGAACAATTGTGTTATCCAATAGAAAAGGGGAAATAATAGGGCAGACAAGACTGTTTAACATTGGCATGGCAACCAATCTAGGAGAATCCAAACCCTTTAAACTCCAATTAAAAACCAACTTTGTGTCACATCCTGCTTATGCGGAGGAGTTAGCTAAATACATAGGATCAAAAGAAAGACTGTATGTGAAAGTGAGGAAGAGGCTATTTCATGAGAGAGAGAGAGAGAGAGAGACTGCATTACTGTAGGGAGAAGAGTAGGATTCATACCTTTCCCAAGGGTATTACCCAACAAGAATGAATAAAACAAAAATGTCTTAAGCATAAAATAGCCCAAAGGTTGACATGCCATAAATTTCAACCAACCAATTAACCAAGGGTATTATTAGCACTATGTGAAATGCAAATATCCTTGTCCAGGATTTGAACACTGTTCACCGTGTCTATTTCCCATGACAATAACCATTACACCACAAACAGCTCCAGCCTTGATATATTTTGTTCACACCTCATACATTTCTTTTAAGACGTCAATGTTAACATTTATTATAGACGTTTTTTTTTGTTTTTTTTTGTTTTGTTTTTTCTCTCACAAGAAACAACACAATGATCAGTTGTAAAGTATCATTGGTTCTTTTGAATGAACAATATATATTGAAATATTCTGAAAGAAAAGAGCATTGATATCATTTGTTGTTTTTTGTTTTTTCTCTCTCTCCACAGAAAGTGTTTAATGTTTGACATTTTGGTTTCTCTTCTGATCTAAAGTTTCTCAATAAGTTGAACTATTGTTTTGAAAAATAAATCAATCTACATGACATCTATAAAAAAGCATACGTGAACTCCTTAACGAAGAAGATTTAAATTGAAGCATAATAGACTATTTCAAGAGAGGAATATTTATCCTCAGGCCACCAGATTGAATAATGATTATTTAATAACCATTGAGAATATAACATAAATAACTAAGGAGATTGTGACATTGGTGGCGACATCGTTTGGTTACAGATGGACACACATATAATCTCCATTATAATAAGATATAAGTGAGTATACTATCAATCTTAATTTTTTTATTATTTACAAAATACATCTCTAAGATGCGGTTGGAAGCATTATCAGTAATGTTCTTTAGTTCATTGGGGTGTTTGGGTCTTTTCAACATCATACCCTCTCACTAAAGTGACCCGGGTGAGATCAATCATGTTTCCGCCTGAATCCAATGTAGTTGTTGGTCAGCACTTCCTGCATTACTCTCAGCTAAAAAATGGATTCAGGTTTTGTGGAGGACAAAACCCGAAGCCATTTCTTAGCTAAAAACTAGTATGATATTGATCTTAATATGAGCTTGTATAAATATTAATCAAAGTGAGTATGATATCAATCTTAATATAAGGGAGCATAATATTAATCTTAATATATACTCATATGAATATCGATATAAGTGAGTATGATATCACTCAATATAAACTATTATGATATTAATCTCAATATGAACAAGTATGATGATATGAATCTTAATATTAAACCCATATAGGTGTGAATCTTTATAGAGGTAAGTATGATATTAATCTTAATATAAACTTGTATGATATTAATCTCAATATAAACTCGTATAAATATCAATCTTAATATAAGTGAGTATAATATCAATAATGATAAAAACTAGTATAATTTCCAAAGTTTGCAGACAGCAATAACTAAATATTTTCTTTTTTTCTTTTTAAAATAGGCAGACATCTTTTTCATATAAATTGGAACTGAGAGAACATGAAGAATGTCAGCCAAAATATCATATTTTAATTTCACATTTATATTTTGAACCACCTTAATCTACATTGCAGAACTTTTCATCCCAAAAGACACAAATGCTAACAAAAAAAAAAAACATTCAGTTTAATACTATTCTTTAAATGTATTATATTTTTAAGTTATAACAATTTTTTTTAAATATCTGAAGGAAATATGTAGGCAAATAACATGATTTTCTCCTCAATATTTTTACAAGAGATATTTTTATATACAAAATTATTAAATCTTGACTGAATATATTTTACATTGCATTTTTTGTCATAGATTTTATTTGCCTTTGGTTCCACAATGTTCAAAGTTGGCTTCAAAATTTAAGAACAGAAACATTTAAATCTATACACATGTCCAAACACACACAATCTCCTTTAATATCTGTCCCTTCTTCCCTCTTAATATATCTTTATATATGTATATATATATATATATATATATATATATATATATATATATGAGAGATAGGGATTTTTTCCTGTTTGCCTGAAAAATGCCGCAAATATGAATTAGGGATGTATAAAAATTGTCCAAAGTTTTTTTTTAACATGCACACACAATCTCCTTCAGTGTTTGTCTTTTTTTAATAGCATAGTCACAGAGTCAGTGGCACTTGGGTACAGTCAGTTTCTCACCTATGCAATCATCAAACTAAGAGATACATATGCTCACTGATACTGAGCACTCTTTTATATATAATATATATATATATATATATATAAATATACAAGGTGTGTCAAAAAAGTATCAAGATTTTTTGTACTTTTTGACATCCCTTTTATTCTGAAAAAAAATGTTCCATTCATTTTTCATTTCTATCTTGGTAAATACAGCTTTAAACTTGGTACTTTTTTGACACACCTTGTATTCTGAAAAAAATTAATCAATGGAACGTTATTTTCTTTTCTTCAGAATACAAAGCATGTCAAAAGTACAAAAAATCTCAAAAATTTTTTGACACACCTTGTGTGTGTGTGTGTATATATATATATATATATATATATATATATGTGTGTGTGTGTGTGTGTGTGTGTGTGTGAAGATATATTTCATTAATTATGACAGACAAGTACTTTTTGTTAAGCTTTTTCAACTTGCATGGAAAATGCTGCAAATATAGATTTAGGATATAGAAAAATATTTCCAAAGCTTTTGCAGCACACAATTTACTTCAGTGTCAGTCTCCCTCTATTTCTCTTGATATATATATAATATATATATATATATATATTAAATTGACAGGCAAGGATTTTTTTGTTCATTTTTTCCAGCTTACATTGAAAATGTCAGAAAAATATATTAGGGCTGTTTAAAGATTGTTCAAAGCTTTTTTTAGCACACTAAACATTAGGAAAAGATGCAGTTAGGCGAATCTTAATGGATGCTTTTTTTCAATTTTGAACTTGACACCACAGTTTAAGTTTTGAAGATTATGCTCATTTAAACAATAGAAGGATTCATGCCTTTCCCAATGGTGTATATATATATATATATATTATATATGCACATACACATGTATGTATTCATATAGATACACAGAAATGCATAGAAACAGGTTTGTTATCATAGTCAATTTTTTAAGCTGAATTTAACAGGTTTGAATTCAGAGTTTTTCTTCTCCTAGACTGTTGCCTAACCAAGGTTAAAAGTCGTGTCCGTCCTACTATTTACCCATAAATGGAGGGAGAATAGTTGGATACATACCTTTCTCAGGCTATTAGCACCATTTGAAATGCAACCAGCCTCATCCAGGATTTGAACTCAGGTCACAGTGTCCACCACATCCAGAATTTGAGATCTGGTTGCTGAGTCCAGTTCATATGGTAATAACTATTACAAGACATGCTTGTGTGTATATATAGATATTTACTAAGCTTAGCTTAGATGTGGTACAGGCCAGAATTATTTCACACACCGTGAGAATCAAACTCACTATCAACGGTCTGCATAGATGTTTTACTGAGATTTCTATGAATTATTGCCACAGATATATATGTATCTCTATAAACCTATATACATAGATACATATTTATAAATATGCAGATTCCTATGAAAATAGCTGACTTATTTTTCTAAGCCCTGGACAATTATGGTAAGAAGTCATAAGCATCTAATGTGGCATAATATGTCTAATGTCAGTTTTGAATGGAAAAGACCTGGTAAATGTTTCTTCAGACATTTCTTTGGATAAAATCAAATGGTAAGTAAATTGATGTACAGACTCTTGCAGGATTTCTAGAACTTGACTCTTCACAGTTGGTTCCATAATTTAGGAAAATTGCTCAACAACTACCCAATTATTCCTTTCCTTTCTTCTTTGCCATATTTTTATGTTCATCTTTTTTTTTTTTTTTTATGTGACTATTCCTATTTCTTCCTTAGGTTCTTTCATTTTTTGTTCTTTTTTGTTTTGTTTTGTTTGTTCTTTGCCTTTCTTAATAATGATACATTCATAAATGAACTGATGGGTTGGGTTAGGTGAAGGGAAGAGTGGTAAAAGATAAATAGATGCCAAGTTAGAAGGAATGCAAAATGAAAAATTGTCCGTGCGGAGTTGGGGGTTAGAATAAGAAATGGTCAGCATAAAGAAGGAACAGGTGAATCGATCAATCATTTGTCTGCCTCTTCCTATTAATCATTATTCTTTTTTTTCCTTCCTTTTTTTTTTTCTTTTTTTGCTTATTTATTTGATTGTTTTATTTATTTATTCTTTTTTTGTTAACTAGTCACTTATCAGCAGTTACCTCCCCTTAGAAGTAGGTTCAGTAAATACAAAGGCTCAAGTACTTGATTGTCTCTTAACATTAACATTTTTGCTTCTGCTTTTTTTTTTGTACTTTTTTTTTCTGTTGTTGTTGTTATTGTCTTATTTTTTTAGTTGCCTTTCCTTCCTTTTTCTTTTTTTTTTGTTGTATTCTATTTTTCTCCTAAATGGGAAGATTCCTTCTGATAAAGACTTTTTTTTCTTTTTCTTTTTCTTTTTTCTATTTTTATGCTCTTTGATTGTTGTCCTTTTTATTTTTATTTTAACCGTTTTTCTCCTAAATGGGAAGATTCCCTCTGATAGATTTCTTTTTTTTTTTTTTTTTTTTGTATTTTTTGAATAATGATGCATCTAGTTTGAAAAAGAGAAAGCTAACTTGATGACATTATCATAAAAAAACAGCATTTTTCAGAGAACTCTACAACAATAAAAGAAAACTTTTTTTTCTCTCTCATTGTATTTGTCACATCAGATAGAAATACATTTTATACATTTGTTTGATAGAAGTAATAGAAATATGAGTTGTTAAAAACTTGGCTTCATTCTCCTACAGTATTATTTCCTAATCACATTTATGGATATTTTGTCCTGTTGGCAGGGCTTAGAATATGCAGACTATATCCTATGTAGGTAGTGAGGGGAAGACCACTCTAAAATAAGGTGTCCTGGCTAGGACAGTAGAATGCATCTGATGGTGAGGTTCTAATTCTGAAGCTCTGGGGAGTGTGGAGTACCCTTTATTGCCATTGCCACCATGTCTACTCTGACCTGAAGTGATAGTACCTGTTAGGGTCCTATCTATGAGTGAAATATTTTTTTGAAAATCATTTGTATTCAATAGAACCATGTGCCAAAAAAATCTTTAAAAAACTACTACACAAAAAAAGTAAATGAATGTGATTTCCTAAACACTAGTCATAAAATAACCCTCGACAGGTTTGGATGCCATTAAAATCAATCAATCTGTTCAATGTTCTCTGTTGAACTTCCCAAGAACCACCAGTGAAACTGCAGACTGACATGACAGGAGTGAGACATATACAGATCTTGATGTATCTCATGATGGTATAATGGTTAGCAAGCTGGGTGATATGAAGCTGGTTCAAAATACACCATTGAATCCCGCATTCAATATTAAAAAATTAGGTAGAAGTGACCTATTGTCGTTATCAGCCAGGCAGTGAGAGAGTCTATCACCTTTTTGCTAGAGCTAGACCAGGGAGTTTGTGCTGAGTTGGAGCACCATGCCTACTGTGAGCTCCTCACTTTACCACACAGGTTAGATAGTTCAAGCTGTACTACTCGTGCTGAATTGGTGGGAACCAGTATTGAACTAGGAACCTTGCAATTCCTAGGCAGGTGCTCTATCAACTGATATTATCATACTTTTTACATTGTAAACATCAAACATTGTAATAATTTAATTATCATACTGTTGTATATCCACAGGTCCTGCTAGTCCTAATTTAATTCATGAAAATGTTTTTGTTTTTTTTCCTTTTGACATGTTTGGTTTTACTGAATGTCAACCCTTGTTGGGCTACTTTATGCCAATTTGAGTATGAAGAATAATGAAAGTCCAATTACCGTTGAACTGGGAAGACAAGGCAGCAAACGGTTGTAACTCAATACAATCCCGAAAGCTACAAAGTCAACTGCAAAATGACAGAGTATGTATAAGACTCCACAATGTCATTCAAATCAAACAGCCAAGCAGAACTCAAGGAATGGAATCACCCAAATCACCCAGATTCATGGATGGATCATTCTTGATTCCTATTTATACCAGCTGTCTTGGACACTGCTGAGTTGTACTTAGCTGCTGTTATTAAAACCTACAGTAGGCTAACTGACTTCAATAGAGTATTATGGTCTCAATTGGTAGAGCATTCACCTAGTAACCACAAGGTTCCAGGTTCAATACCAACCCTCACCAATTCAGCACATGAGTAGCACAGATTGGATCTGATCGTAGATCTGGCTCTCCACCTAAAATGCAAAAACAATATCTCTAGTTTAGCACAATTTACTTATAACGTATATCTTCACAATTCTTTTAAACAGGTAAACACTTCATATTTAGTTTCCCAAAGGTATGTGAAATGCAAAGAGCCTCATTCAGGATTTAAATTCAGGTCAACGATTTCATTTCCTATGGCAATAACCATTACACCACATACCACTCATATACATATAGTTAGTCATCCACAGACAGTCTTGTTTAGACGTATCTGAAGAATAATTAAAGTTCCAATTACCGTCGAACTGGGAAGACAAGGCAACAAACGGTTGTAACTCAAATACAAACCCGAATGCTACAAAGTCCACTGCAAAATGACAAAGTATATATAAGACTCCACAATGTCATTCAAATCAAGCAGTCAAGCAGCCAATCAGAACTCAAGGAATGGAATCACCCAAATAACCCAGATTCATGGATGGATAATTCTTGATTCCTATTTATACCAGCTGTCTTGGACACTGCTTGAGTTGTACTTAGCTGCTGTTATTAAAACCAATAGTAGACTAACTGACTTCAATAGTATCATCTTTCCTAAATACAGCTAGACTTAGCAGGCTACCTCCAGCTGGGATTGAAGCCTAATCGTTTTTTCATCAGTGAGAGTCCCTAACCACCAGGCTATCCGCACACCCATCAGCACTCAAGAGAATTTATACTTAAATACCCTTCAGAGTGCTCAACCTACCAGGGATGAGGAGCATATATTTAGTTATCTGCATATATAGTATTAAGATTTAGTGGTGTAACCACTGTAGGAAAAAAAGTCTGCCCAGTTCCCATTAGGTTGAGCAAATATAACAATGCTATAAACCATATTTAAAAAATGCCAAACTTTTCTCTCACTACTCCAAGTTTCTTGTTGTTACAATCCTAAAGTAATTGCAACTAAAGAATACAATGATTTACAACTCTGAGTAGAGAGAGAAAAAATTTTAGATTTTAAAATCTTTTTTTTTTTTATATTATTATCTATGCTTTAGTTTATCTTTAGAGTCAGAATACAAATCACTAATTTCACAGTTGCCATTATATTAGTCTGCTGCACTGGATGGCATCAGGATTTATATGTCTTTTGGGCATTTCTGCAAAGAGAAGAGCAACCATACATCCCAAATTGGTTTATATTTGTTCTCTATATGTTCATTAGAAGTTGAATTATTTCTGTTTGACAGTGTGAGCAGTACAAGTCGACTCCAATAAAAATATTTCTTTCTTCTGTATGTAATACAAGGTGTGATAAAATACAAGAGTAATCCAAAAAAGTGAGTTCTCCAAAGCCCTGGCATTGCAGGAAAATTAATGGTGTAGCTATGGGCAACACTGTTGTATTTGTTGTGCATGTGCCTGCTCCTGTGCATACCTTGCTGCCATGCTCAGTTTTGGACTGGCAGCTGTTTCTGATGGAGCTCCTAATTGATGCTTCTGGTTGGTTAACACAGTAAAAGTAAAGTTTTTGGGGTGGCCTAAAGTCGGTATCAGCCAATCATCATCGAGGGAGTCTATCCCCTTTTCATTAGCACTAGACGAAGGAGGTTGATTTTGCCTCTGGGGTGGAGTGCAACACCTGCCATCAGTTCTTTACAGCACAGATCCCTGTGCTACTCATACGCTGAGCTGGCAAGGGCCAGTATCGAACTAGGAACCTTGTGGTTTCTAAACTGATTGAAATTTATCACAAATTAATGAAAGTGTATGGTAACTCATGCATGGATGTAAAAAAACTTCCACAAGTAGTGCAGGAAGTTTGCAAAGGTCTCAAGGTTCGGTGCTTCTTTAATAACATGGTAGCAAGCTGATATGACATGGTCATACAAAAACTGCCACAGCACCTACAAAAATAGATCCCCAAAATGTTGATTATGCAGAAATATAGATGTTAAAAATTTAAAATTAGATATGGCACAAAGCCAGAAGTATGGGGTGCCCAATAAGAATCAAACTTACTAACAATGGTCTGCAAATCTAGCTTGCTAACCATTACACCATGTGATATATGACGCATTGCAGGATTTTAAACACATTAATAATATTGGCTGTTTTGAGGCAAATCTAATGCAGATTTTCATAGACCTTGTTAATACATAAGATTTATTCTATGTATTAATACTTATGAATATAAATTAAAAACTCATTGATAAACTTACAGAATTCCTGAGGGTATTAGGAAGTAAGCAGTGATGTAGTTTTAGTTGCAGACTGACAGACACTACATCTCCATTATAGTAAGATATGAGTTGATATTGAACTTATTGGCTACCATTGGCAGCTTTTAAGCAAGTATTAATAAAATAACTCAGTTATATCCACTAAACTCTTTTTGCAAGTTCTTCAAATAAATGAACATGGGAAAAGGGAATTCTTATCCAAATTGACCTGTCAAAATAGAAACAAATATTCGTTTTCTATTTTCACAATTCATTTATGTTTATTCTAATTTTGAATACTTCCTTATTCTTTTAATCCATACAAAGATAGCAAGATTAGTCTTCTTCTTTTTTTTTTTTATAAAGCCCAAATATTACAGCAGGCAAGAATGTAAAACCTTCAGATAAAGGATACAATTATTTATAATGATGGTAATTTTGGTTTCATTTCTCCTTTTAAAACCATTTTATTTGCCTTTAGCAAGGATTTCTTTTTTTCTTTTTTTTTTCTTTTCTTTCTTTCTTTTTCCTGTTTCTGCAAATTTCTCTTGGTAATTGGACAAGCGTTGATTAGTAGTAAAGTCTGAATTAGGCCACTTGATTCTAATGAAGGCTTATGTCTTTGATTCTTGGTGAGTATGTAGCATGCTAGTATAAGAAAGTCCAACACTTCACTAATTGCAATACTATTTAATTCTTGATTTTGCATTGTCATTTAGTCTTAAGACATGGAGGCAAGTTAATTAAAGATGCCTTAGTTGTGGGAGGAGACTCACTTTTAAAAAGGAAAAAAAAAAAACAGAAACAAACCGAAGGAAAATTGTAGCAGTTGATAACAAGTGGCCCTTGAGAAAGACTTTTCGATGAGAATAGATAATGTTTTATTAGTATAGGAAAGGGATATTTCATATTCTCCCTCCAGCTATGGTTAAAATAGTAGGACAGCTCTTTAACCTTGGTGTGATCACCAGTCTAAGAGAAGGAAAACTCTGAATTCAAATCTGTTAAATTCTACTTGAGAAATTGACCTTGTATAGCTTTTACAGAGAGGTTGGTAAATTTATATATTAATACTATTGTTCCTATGGACAGGAATGCAACTTGTGTATTGTTACTCCTTGTAAAGGCAGGAAGGTAAGAGAAGATTTTGAATTTGCCGCTTCTTATATAATGCTGCTGGCTGAAGAATAATTAAAGTTCCAATTACCGTCGAACTGGGAAGACAAGGCAACAAACGGTTGTAACTCAAATACAAACCTGAATGCTACAAAGTCCACTGCAAAATGACAAAGTATATATAAGACTCCACAATGTCATTCAAATCAAGCAGTCCTCAAGGAATGGAATCACTCAAATCACCCAGATTCATGGATGGATCATTCTTGATTCCTATTTATACCAGCTGTCTTGGACACTGCTTGAGTTGTACTTAGTTAGCTGCTGTTATTCAAATCAACAGTAGACTGACTTCAATACTGGTCATGCTACCTAGCTGCTATTGGCAGACATGTGGTTGTAATTATCTTTTATGTCCTCTAGTACTAAAAATTGGAGAACCGTGGCAAGTAAGGGATATGATCCCTACACAAAGATTCCAAGAGATTTCAGGACCTTATAATTCATCATTATAGTGATAGCAGGAATAAAAGAAAAGAAAAAGAAAAGTAATTTCTGGTCTTTGATTGATTATCTTGTCTCTTACTTCTGATTATTAGTGTAAAACGATGTCTATTGAATGAACATGATATTAATATTTGATATCTTGTCTTCGTTGAATAATGTTTAGGATGAAAACTATAAAGAAAAATCTGTTATGTACATAAGTAATTAAGACACTTATATGTTACTACTTCTTGACAAAGAAATTCATAATGAGGTTGTCCGAGGACGGAAGTTGTGTCGCTTTTCTAGAACTTCCATCATTTTACATTTTGTATTGGACCATCATCATTTCATACCATTTGTAATATCAAAAACATAAATATGGGCCAAGAAAATATAATCATATTGCTTCTTAACCCTTCAAACCTTTACCTGCATGGCTCTGATACCTAAATTCACAAAATACATTGCTTCAGGTTTCTGATGTCACATCGTCCTATTAAATCAAAGGCTATGAACAGCCATTATACTTGAGTGAGTCAAAATTTTGGGTATATTTTGGTAATGTGGGGCACAATTCAGCAGCTCTGCATGCTTTTGCTGGATTCTGAGATGCCAAGCTCTCCTGATACTCTCTGAGTGTTACTTGCCGGATTTACATCTATGGCCTGGAGCATGGTTTTAGGCCTAAGCACAAATTTCTTGAACCATCTGATTACTGTATGAGGATCAACTGCACTTTCACCTTTCACACAAACGTTCTTATTAGCTCCCATGGTGTTATAGCCTAGTTCAAACTTATAACCGCCCTGTCGGCTGGGGCGTTAGAATGCACCGACTGCACCTCTGCAGAGGTGTAAGACTCCCCCAATGGGGCCACCTGTTGGCCGTGGGTGGCGACCCGTGATGCTTAAGGATAGAGCCCAGGTGGCTGAACAGTTCATGACCTGCAATACTCCACTTTGGCCCTCTCTTGGGCTAGACGGTCGGTTGGAGAGGCCTCCTCCGATCAATCGGCTGGTCACGTCAAGCCCTAGCACCTATATGATTTTCCCAACCCTATTGCCCTCATGGCAAGCCCGAATTCCTTTTTATCATATGGGTGCTAGAAGGCGGTGGCTGCGGGTCTACATGTCCTGGGAATGACGTTAAACTCTATCTGATGGTGAGGTTCCAGTTTTGGAGGTTTGGGGAATGTGGAGCACCCCATTCATCACCATGTATTTATAAAAAAAAAATTGTATTATCCATTAAGAATTGATTTATTTCAAAACTTTATCGGCATTAAATGACCCACTGTGGTTGATATGCCATAAAACAAACCAAACCAAACTTATAAGGCATAAGTTCCTGAATTTAGACTATTACACATTCATTCACATTTCAAACCACACATGAATTAAAGCAGTGCACAATGTGTTTGTGCACTAACTACCAGGGTACTCTCAACCGCAGTCACCTTTTTAGGGTCTCATCTGTGAGTTAAATAGGAAAAAATGAGTTTTTAAAAAATGTATTTAAAAAAAGATTGACTTTTTTTTAAAAATTGAATACCCATCAAACATGAATAGAACAAAATGTCTTCAGCATGAAATAACCCAACAAGGGTTGACATACTGTTAAATCCAACAAACAAAATCACTGTGAGTACCTTCTATGGCTTGAACTGCTTCAGTCACATGGTAAAAATGCTGCTAGAAAGCATGTTCAAAAAATTGCAAAACTTATCACTCATCCTAGTACTAAGCTTTTCATTAGTACTATCTGACATTGTGATCCGCCTGGCAGTGGCTTTTGTACATGTCACTTGTTTACAATGAAAAATTACTCAGATTACAACAATGATAATAGGATTTTATTTGAATATAATGAGTTCTGATGTGAATAGATAGTGAATTTTGAGATATCCTATCATACAGGTAAAAATACTAAGAAAATTTGGTACAGCTGTGGGAGAAATTTGGTAGGTAAAGAGTTAAACCTAAAATACCAGCATTTCACAAAACAAAGCTCAGCCAGAAGGTTGAAAAGTACATAAAAAGTTCTTTGTTTATGTATTGAAGATGTTATGGAAAAGTCATTAGTAAGATATATATATATGTGTGTGTGTGTATATATATATATATATGTGTGTGTATATATATATATATATATATATATATACAAAGTGATATGATTAACAAATTATTTTTACCTCGAGGAAAACCTTAAATAATCTCCAGCAGGAGTATGCTTGGAGCTCTCATATCATGCTTAGAACTCAATTTTTATCATATGTACATATAGTTTATTCTTACGTAAAACATTTGTTTGGTTTTGGTTTGTTTTGTTTTACGGCATATCAACCTCGGTGGGTTATTTAATGCCGACAAAGTTGTGAAATAAATTCATTCTTAATGCATAATACAATTTTGTTTATCAACTCATGTTTTTCTAGTTAACCCATAGATGGGGTAAAACATTTGTAGAGTTTCAATGAATAATGAACTTAGAAATAGATTCAGTATATTGTAAACAAAATGGAGACATCTCTACACTAGAAGGCAGGTAAGCCACTCAAATTAGTAGAACAGTTCAAATACCTAGGTAGTAATATCTCATCTACAGAAAACTGCCAATATACACATAGGAAAGGCAATACTAAGACTGCTATAGACAGATTATCGATCAAATGGAAATCTCTCAAGTAATTTCATGCTGAATCAAGTGTTTTTTTTATAAACAAAGGACTCAGGTTGCATACAGTACCTGCTGTTGCTTAAGTGGTCATGCAATTAAGTATTGAACGGGCTTATCACTGATTAACTTTGGTGATCTAATGGGAACAGGTGTTTTCAGCGTGACTTGACAGTATTTTTTTTTTTTTTTACTTTGAGCACAGATATATAGTTACTTACTAAGCTTAGATGTGACACAAGGCCAGAAGTATGGGTGCCCAATGAGAATCGAACTCACTATCAATGGTCTGTGAATATAGCTTGCTAACTATTGCACCATGTGAGGTGCCCTGAGCACAGATATATAAAATTACAAATTGTAAATGATGATGAGTTTATATTGACAAAATTATTATTGTGAAGTCTTAATTTTGTATAGAAAAATAAAAAGTCCAGCAATATAGGAGTGTGATGTATCTAAAAGTTTTGAATGGTTGAAATGGATTTGACTTTTAAAGAAACAATAGAAACATCTGCCAACACTGATATGGCACCAAAGATGTTTTATGAGAATAAATCTGCTAATGAGAAAATTATTACAGTGAAGCCAAAATTTTGAATAGAAAAATAACAATCTAGGAAGGATTGTGTCTGAAAGTTTTCAAGAGTTAAAATGGACTTGAAGACTTTTTTTTCTTTTTTCAATATTTTAAAGAAACAATGCAAACATGTGTCAGTGCTGACAGGGCACCAAAGATGTTTTATGAGAATAAGTCTGCAAATCTTCTTCATGCATATTAATAGAAATGCACACTTCTAAGCTGTCACCATTGAGTTATGACATTGCACTTAAAGGTTTCATTTGCAGATGCTTTCACTTTTGCAGATTGATGATTATTTCAAATTATGAAATTGCGTTTCTTTATTATTGCAATGTTACTTCATTTTCATATTATACAAATATTTTGTGCATTGTTGGCAAAAGTGGAATATTAGAGAAATGAGTTTTCTTTTTTTTTCTTCATTTTTCTTCATTTTTTTTTTTTTTCATTTTTTTTTTTTTTCATTTTTTTTTTCATTTTTGATTTTCTTCATTTCTTTCCTTCATTTATTTCTCCATTTCTTTCCTTCATCATTTTTTTCATATTTTTCCATTTTTTCTTTTTTTCTTCATTTTTTCTTCATTTTTTCCTTCTTTTTTTTCGTTTTTTCTTTTTTCCTTCATTTTTTTCATTCTTTCCTTCATCATTTTTTTCATATTTTCCTTTTTTTCTTCTTTTTTTCTCGTTTTTTCTTAATTTCTTTCCTTTTTTTTTCTCCATTTTTCCTTCATCATTTTTTTCATATTTTTCCATTTTTTCTTTTTTTCTCATTTTTTCTTTTTTTTCTTTTTTTTCTCGTTTTTCTTAATTTCTTTCCTTTATCTTTTTCTTCATTTCTGTTCCTCACTTTTTTAGAAGAATGTTAGCTTGAAAATTGTTCAGTTGTAAGGGTCAGAAAAATTGGCACCATCATAATTGATTTAAATGAAATTTGAAATTAATATCTGCAGATCTTGGATTTCTTTTTAGGTGTGCTACGTTTATTATTCACTCCATCTGAGATTTAATGAAACCTATTCAGGCTTATAGTTTGAACATATAGTTATTCATATATGTATCTATTTCTCTCGTTTGACAAATCGTTGGAGTCACGGATAAAGGGATGCTATTTATGAGATTAAAATCAATAAATAGACTCATTCTTAAAGTCAATGTAACATATTATATATATATATATATATATATATAATAGTGCTCATAAGTATTTGAAAAAATAGACCATTTGCTGCTTGTGTAGATTCAGTTTGATTGTATTTATATTCATATGACAATTTATCTCTCTTGACAAATTTATAGACTCATGAATACAGTGATGGAATTAATGAGATTGAAACTAAGTTAAAACAATTTTTGGAGTCAATGCAATAACTAAAGTCGGTGCATTAGCCTATTGTCGGTATCAGCCATACAGCAAGGGAGTCTATCCCCTTTGGCTAGCACTAGACCAAGGAGATAAGTTTTTTTTGCATTTAAGGTGGAGTGCCACATCTACCATCAGTTCCCTACATTACCGTGCTGATCCAAACTACTCATGCACCAAGTTGGCGAGAGCCGGTATCAAACCCGGAACCTTGTGGTTCCAAGGCAGTTTTTCTACTGACTGGGCTAAATGCATATATATATATATATATATATATATATATACAAGTTAGGGTAGCAAAGACATGAAGTCAACCCAAGTCAATTTGAAAATCGCAGAAGCAAGAGACCATCAATTAGCAAGTGCCATTGACTTCATGTCTTCACTACCCAACTTAAATATACATGCTCTATCAATGATACTGAGCACTCTTTATTTATGAATAAAGCAAAATATATTATCAATATTTATATATCCATATTTACCAACCCCTTCACACAAGTGGAATATTGACACATGGTCAATTCTTTAAAGATTATTGATCAGATGGTAATTTTGTTTTTCTGATAAGATAAAGCAAGAAATCTTCCAATTTGTAGCCATGTTAGTGCCACTGTATGGCTGCACCACCTGGACTAACAAAATGCTTGGAGAAAAAGCTAGATGATAATTACACAAGGATGCTGCATGCTGTATTCAACAAATTCTAGAAACAGCACCCCACAAAAAAAGCTGCTGTACAGCCCCTTACCGCCTATCACACTAAACCACACAAGTAAGGTGAACAACACATGCTGGATATTGCTGGAGAAGCAAGGATGAACTCATAAGCAATGTTCTCCTGTGTACACCTACACATGGACTCATTAGTGTCTTGGACACTGCTTAAGTTGTACTTAGTTAGCTGCTGTTATTCAAACCAACAGTAGACTTACTGACTTCAATAAGGCCAACCAACAAAACCCTACATCATGTGTGGATCATGGATGCCATGCCGAAGACCTGACTGATAATGACCAATAGGGATGGGTGGCAAGAGAGACACATGGGAATCTGTGTTGTTGCATATATGTAAGTATATAAAAATGAAAAAACAACACTGAATTCAGAAGGATGATATTTTTAATAACTTATTCATTTTTAATCATCCTTCTGAACACAGTGTTGTTTTTTACTTTTATATACCTACGTACCGTCTGATTCATCTCTTTTTTCCCTGATATATACAGGGTGTTCGGGATAAATTTGACATATCTATATTTGGTTATTTTTCTCCGTAGGTTGGAGGTATTGATGCACACTACACATCATTTAAAAGCTTGGACCCTTCTACATTCATATACGTGATGACAGATAGAATGGATGACTGGAACCCACCTGAATCATGGAAGAGAATAACTTGTATCATGATGATCTGCGCTGGTCATCAAAATAAGGAGATTATGGCTGCTACCCAATCCTCCCTGAACACTTTAAAAACAATCAGGCATGAACTGGAGAATTGTAATAGAGACTACGAGGCTGTGGCTAGAAGAAAGCAACATAACAGACGATCTGATTGCATTTGTATAACAGAACTCCTTGAAAACCTGCAGAAAAAAGTGTTGGTGGACCCTCAGATGCCTATGTAAAGTTGCTAAACACTGTAGTCAAGCCCTGGATGACAAGGGTAGCCAATGGTAGGCCATATGTATGGCAGCAGGCTTCGGCCCCCTGCCACACTTCTGGGAAATGTCAAAAATGGTTGTCGGCAAATTTTTAAGGCTTCAACAGTCCCAATGTTTGGCCCCTGAACTCCCCAGATCTTAACCCCATGGATTATTATGTATGTGGCACTGTTAAGAAAGACACCAATCACCATGCCAGTACTACAAAAGCTCAGTTAATCAACAGAATTAGGGTAGTTTCTGAGACCCTTCCCAGGGAAAGTGTAACATCAGCTTGCTCCAGGTTCTGGAGCAAGATTGATGCTGGGATCAATGCTAATGGTGGTTATTTTGAATGAAACTTGTTGACAGTAGTGTAATTTCTGTGCCTGTTGAATTTTTTCACAATCCATTAAATTTTGTAGTTACCAAGCACTTTTTCTTTTTTCTTATGAAACTGTCAAATTTCTCCCAAACACCCTGTATATACATACATGTATGAAAGTAAACAGTTTGTTTGAGATGGCGATAGCAGACAATTTTTGGGAGAATATGTGCTTAATTGAAGTCATACCTAATTTGAAAATTAATTAGTTGATAATTAATAAATTAGGTGAGTATATCTGTTCAAATGTAAGGCGTAAACAAATCGAGAAAAAGTCAATCTCTGTATGTACGTTTCGGCATATTATGCCTTATCAGCAGAGTTATAGACAGGAAACTTCTCTGTGTGTGATTGGAACCCTAACTGCCATACATGTATGCAAATATCTTTACATATGCATATAAAGATATCAATCAGATCTTTGTTATAATTGATTCCCATAATTTCAGTTTATTTGCACAATATGAAACATTTTTGTTTTATGCTCATTTCTTATTAATAAATGCAGAGAAAAATTAGGAATACAAAAATCTTCCCCAAATGAATGCACTGACAAATTATTTCCTGAAGGGACATTCCTAAACCATACTGATTTCAGTAGAATTCTTTTCTTTTTTCTTTTTTTTTTTCGACAAAATACTAAAGATCTAGAAAATTATGCAAACATATAGCTAATATCCATTCAATTAGAAACCTGAGATTAATGTTTTTATTATGTTTGAGATTTTTGCTTTTTGGGTTTTTTAGTTTGTTTTTTTTTTGTTTTTTTGTTTTTTTCAATAAAATGCCTAATGCAATTGCATTCTAATTTATTAACATTTCTGAATTGTCCCAAACAAAACCTTTCTGTTGTTGTATAACTGAAAAAATAAAATATATTCTGGATAAAATATAAATATTCCGCTCATAAATATACAAGCTTTTAGAAATAAAAACCAAAGTAGAAAAAATAAATCTTGCTATGAAAATGTATATACACTGTTTTGGCTATTATATTTTAATACTAGCTGAAGTGCTCTCCTACATTAGGTAAGAGATTATAACTATAATGCGAAAAATTAATTGCCCAATTTATCTTGAACAGTGCATAAAAACTTATCAAACATAGTTTTTAAAGGGTGTCCTAATACAAGGATTTTATACAAAACTTCTAGGACTTTTAAGGACTATATCCAACAGTTTTGCTTTTACAACAAGATTACTCAAATAGCTAACCTGCCGACCCATTTTATCGTATATGAAATAGAAGGTGGTGGCTGAAGATGTTAGTGTATGGGGTATGACATTAAATTGCATCTAGTGAAATTCCAATTCTGGGGCACTTAGTAATATGAAGTACCCCTTCATATCCATTACTCCCAAATCCTACCAATAAGATTGGGCATGAGGTCTTTGAATAAGTAAAACTCAGACTAAGGAAGCTAATAAATGCTGAAATAAATTTATATAGGTACCAAAGTATTCATTTACTTATATCTGTCTGTGCCTATGTGATGTAATAATGTTTGGCTGAAGCTCATTAATGATGTTTGAAAGACGAGAAGTAAATTTCCATTTCCATTTAATTTCCAAATCTCCATTTTATTTTTACCCAATCCATTTCTCCCAAGAGATGAAATCTCGACTCGTTGTAAACGTATCTTTTCATCTGGTCTGTTTTGAAAATAGAAAGTTGATTACACTAATGAGTCATATAAATCTAAATTTTCTTTATAATTTAAGGTAAATCATTAAATGCATTCATCTCTCTCTCTCTCTCTCTCTCTATATATATATATATATATATATATATATATATATATATATATATATATATATATATATATATATATATATATATATATAGAGAGAGAGAGAGATAGTTATTTATCATTATACTAAAGCTAAATGAATCCATGATTGTTTACAAAATACTTTTTTCTATTTAGTTTGATGACACAAAATACATCCCAAAATATTCCTTGGTTTTGGGATTAAGTTACACTTGAAAAAATTCCATTTTATTCCATTCTAATTAGTCTTACTTTGCAATTAAGTCAAAAACTTACCCATCTCTTACTTAACATTCTGCCTGTCACTTCCCCTCCTCTCTATATATATATCCTGATTAACTACTGCCCATATATATTAGTTTTCTCTGTGAGTGTAAAGAGAGAAATTGGAGAGTATGAGCAATATATTGAATTTCCCACTTTATTCATAAGTTAATTTTCAGCAGCTAACAGCTGGTTTATATATAAGATGGGTCTGTTTTTGGCTTAATTGCAAATTTTAGCAAAATGATTTCAATGCTTATTTTTTTATTCTCCAGTCGTATTTAATTTCTTAATTTAATTCGTTTTGCAAACTAACTTTCAACCTGATCTGAATTATTTACCTAGAACTCTATAGGTGACCCTATGGGTCACGTTTTTCTCGGATATTTATGTACATAGACAAACATTTAACGTGTGTGTGTGTATGTATTTGACAGAGGCACTTGTGGTATAATGGTTATCATTGTAGGAAATGGACACTGTGAACCGTGTTCAAATACTAGACGAGGCTGTTTGTTTTTCAAATGGTGCTAATATTCTTGAGAATTTTTCTCTTTCCAATTATGGGTAAATAGTAAGGCAGCCTGTGTTCTTTAACTTTGGTTAGGCAACCAATCTAGGAGAAGGAAAACTTTGAATTCAAACCTGTTAAATCCCACTTTAGAAATTGACCTTCTGCATGTGTGGAGTGGTTGGTAAATATGTAAAAGAAAAATTCTGCACCACTATTTATTTGTTCAATTTCTCTTTTATAGAAGTATTAAGGAATAAAAAAAAAAGTAAGTCGACGGGGCGGCCTAAAGTCGGTATCAGCCAGTCAGCGAGGGAGTCTATCCCCTTTTCAATAGCGCTAGACCAAGGAGTCTTTTTAGCATCTGAGGTGGAGCGCCACACCTACCATCAGCTCCTTTAAGGAATAGCTAGAGGAAATGCAAACCACCTTGTTAGGAATTTGAACTTGAGACGATGTGTCCACTTCTTATGATGGTTACCATTAAACTACAAACACCTTAAATTTTTATTTTTGAAAAGTATTTCTTTTGATATAATAGACTAGTATGACCTGTATGATAATTTAATTATTACAACATTTGATATGTTTACTTAAGAGCTATTGCCTAATAGTTCAATATGTAAAAAGTATTATAATCTTGATTTAACTGTCTCTCTTTTTTCTCTCTTTCCTTCTTTTCATCATGTTTGAATGAAACAGATTAGTGTCATCACCCTCTCTATCTTTCTCCTATTCTCTTTCTTTCTCATTATATTTTTTGTGTAGCATGTCCTTTTTCTTCCCTTTCTTTCTTTATTATAAAAACGGAATGGTCCATTATTTAGCTGAGGAGTTGGCACTCACAAGATATAGGAATTCAGCAGATAAGCAACACCAGATAAACAGGATTTACCTTTTTGCATTTCATCTTGGACTATATTCTCAATTTTAACCAGAGGATGTTGCAAGATGATAATGGTTGTACAATTAAGGAACATGACTATTAATATATATAATAGATAATGAATAAGAAATGCATTGATAATTTTTGTTTTATTCAGTTTCTCTTGTTTTATGACAAGGAACTATATGAATGGTTAATAGGAGTCTAAGGATTGTCTATAATTTTTAGTTCTAGCTAATAATCACCAAAGAATGGTCAAAAGGCATTAAAACAGAAGAATCATGCCATATCTTGTCCTTTATATTCCTTAATACTTCTATAAATTGCTGCTACCTATGTTTCTGTGATGATCAACAAATACTGTAATTTTCCAACCATAATGTTCCTAATGAGAAACACCAATACGAAAACAATTCAACATGATAATTTTCTTCTGACAAGACAAACAACATTTATAAATCTCATCTCTTGATAATCACCCAAGTATTGAAAGAGCTGAAACTGAAAATTATCAACGGTTTATACACTTATTTGAACCATCTATACACACTTAGTTGCTTGTTAGAAAACAAGAAAAACACAATAAAAAAAAAAACAGAAGAAATATCAAGGCATCACTTTTCTGTTGTGTTTAGTCAGTCAGTAGAGCATCCGCCTAGGAACCGGGTTCAGTGCTGGGCCTCGCCAACTTAGTGCATGAGTGACACAGCTTGTGGTTAAATGGAGAGGTGATGGTAGGTGTGATGCTCCACCTCAGATGCAAATACCATCTCCCTGGTCAAGCACTAGCAAAAAGTGGATAGAGTCCCTTGCTGTCCAGCTGATACCAACAATAGACCACTTTGCCTATCATAATATATATATATATATATATATATATATATATCTTATTATAATGGAGATTGTGTGTTTTTCTGTGTGTAACCGAAACTATATTACTACTCAAGTCACAATTCCCTTAATTATTTACGTCAAATTCTCCATGATTTCATTCTTTTAAACCTTCAGTTATTAATAAAAATTGTTTTACATTATTAATACTGTTGACCATATCTACATACTAATAACATGCAATTGTATTTATATATACAACAAAATAGCGGTTTACAGTTTGAACGAGAAGGCTAATTTGCATATTGATATTTAAAATTTTATTTTAATAAATATGTGCTTGGTATTATTGATTTCTAATTGTTTGGTTTTATCTTAAGAAATATAAAACAAAAATCTCGTGGATAAATCTTAAAAGAAATTTATTTACAAGAAGAAATAACTGTAATATTATCCTTTACTTCCTATTTTAACTAAATAGTTAAATTAGGAAAATTTACCAATGAAAGAGGGGAGTAATGGAAAATGATGGAATAGTTAGTTTCAAAGTTGTTCTATTTTTCGATTATACCCCCTCTGTTGCAGATCTTTTTATCTGCATTCTTATTCAGTTTCATTAGCCTTTCTAATTTAATATGGTATTATATTATATCAAAACTTAAATACTTGCACCCGGAGGGTGCATATATTTGGTAGTATATATAATGTGGTTCCACATTTTTTTTTTAAACTACGCCATCATTTCTAGTAGACAGAGGGATGCCAACAATATATATATGTATATACCTTTTTTTAAAAGTGAATGTTATAAAATTCCAACTGCAGTTTCTTGCCGGAGCAATTCTTCTAGTCATCTACTCTTATTAATATCCCGGCTGTATCCATTCTCAAGTACGTGGGTGTACCCCACCGTACATAATTCCAGAACCAACCCAGCTCAGTCTATGTTTATTAGATTTAGTAGATGACTAGAAGAAGTGATTATTCCCTGAAGAATTGCTCCGACAAGAAACTGCAGTTGGAATTTTATAACATTCGCTTTTAAAAAAACGTATATTTAGCTCTTTTTATTGAGCACTTTTTAACTCAATTTTATTAACCCAGAAGTAAATTTATTTGCTTTGTGGATTGGCAAAAATCCATAATATATATATATATATATATATATATGTGTGTGTGTGTTGTTTCTAATAGAAAATAATACTACTTATCTTATCTCGGGTCAGACACTAGTTTGAATCAATGTTCTGTAATATCATATTTTCTATCAGTAAATGAACAAAATAGAAACAACTCCTGTAGAGAATGATCAAATCTTAGCCTGGTCTCTACTCATTGATCTATCTAGATTGTTTAAACCTCCCTGGAGAATTTGGTCTTGGCAGAGCACAACATCTTGCCACAAGAAGGTAAATGTCAAAACATATTTTCTACACTTCAGAATATATCCTTTCATATTTTTTTTTTTTATAGATTCTACTATTTATTTCATTGCTACCATGGGTCTGGTTTAAAGCAGTTGGGTAGAGTATTCACCTAGGAAACACAAGGTTCTGGGTTTGATACTGGCCTTTGCCAACTTTGTGCATGAGTAGCACAGCTTGGATCTATGCAGTAAACTGGGGAACTGATTGTAGGTGTGGTGCTCCACTTCAGACACGAAAAACAATCTTCTTGGTCAGTACAAGTGAAAAGCAGATAGATTGCCTCACTGTCCAGCTGCTACTGACAATAGGCCACTCCAATCGCTTATATATATATATATATATATATATATATATATATATATATATATATATTTGTGTGTGTGTGTGTGTGGCCTTATCTGATAGAAAATAATCCTACTTATCTTCTTATCTTGGCTGGACATTAGTTTGAAGCAATATCTGTAATATCAGCTTTTCTGTCACTAAATGAATAAAAGGGAAACAATTGTACAATGATAAAATCTTAGTCTAGTCCCTACTCATTGACCTATCTAGATCTTTTTTATTTAGAGATTCTACTATTCCATTTAAAGATTCTATCATAATACCACTGTCTCATAATAGTTGCTACATTTATTATATAAACTACCAAGAATATGAATACTCTGCATGTAATTATTTAAGTTTTAATGTAATGAAATATATTAAATTGAAAAAACGAACAAAATTAAATAAGAATGCATGTAAAAAGATTACAATTATTTGATTATATTTTAATTGTTTTCTTTATAAAACCATACCAAGGATTGATTTTAATACATTGGAGAATAAAGCAATAATATTAGAGGTCAATAATACTAGGTAATTAGAATTAAAGAAATAAAGGTTTACATAATATATGGTGTGATTAATTTGTATACTGATTTTCTTAAAACCAGTATACAAATTAATATACAATATATTATGTAAACCTTTATTTCTTAATAATATGACACATTGGAGGATTTAAACAAACTAATAACATGGTCTTTTTTGGGGTTTTTTTTTTAAACTTGGATTTTCATTGAGACCTTGTTAATAAATAAGGTTTATTATATGTGTTAATGATTTTGACTATAAATTAAATACTCATTGATAAACTTACACAACTCCTGAAGGTATTGTGATGTAATCAGTGACGTAGTTTTGGTTATAGACACCGAATCTCCATTACAATAAGATTTACTATGCAAATGTAATAACTATTATGGGACAAAGATAGGAATTAGTTTTAGCAATATGAAGATTTTTATCTAAAAAGATAAGATTTTTCCCCATTTTGTAAAATTTGGAGTAATTTTTTACACTTTGCTACTAAGATTTCCAAAGGTCATTGATGTTTGTTTGTTTCTTTTATTTCAACTCATTTGTACATTTGAATTAGCATAATTACAAAGTGTTACCAGGGTAAAAGTAGCCCCAAGACAATCATTAACCTTTGTTGAATAATTTACATCTTATCTTTTCATATTTCTCTTAATTACACATAAACACATGAGAAATCAATAAATTAAAAATATCTTTCAAAAAAATTTACATGTTTTATATTCCTATCTTCTTCGTCTTCATTTCTGCAGTTTTTTTGTTTTTTTTTTTTTTTTTTTTTGTATTTTTTCTTCTTCCAAACTGTTCCAAATACATCAAGAATTCTTCATTGACTTTTGATCTCTAAAAATCATTAAATAATTCATATAATAATGCCAAAGACAAGCCTTCAGCATGTGTAAAATTTTATTAAATTAATTAAAAACATTTTCTTTTTTTGCTTATAATCATTTTTCTATCCTCACTTAAGTCAGGTCATTTAGATAATGTCTGTATTATTTCTCTGAATTTTTGAGACACAGCATAGTGGATAAAGCCGTTGGTTCAAGACAGTTCTAAGGGACAGTTATCTCTAGGCTGCAGGTTGAATCTTTGTCCAAAGGCGACAGTAACATAAAATAATAATTAACACAGCTTAACAGGATACCCTCATGTAATGAATAAAGGGTTGGATTCAAAGTTCTGTGATGGCTCCCAATTACGACGAGGTTCCTATTTAAGTAAGTAAGTCAGTCAGTCAGTCAGTTTACTATTGGTTTGAACAATGTGACTGGCCAAGCACAACTGAACCAGTGTCAAGAAAACTGGTACTTATGGGAATTCAGAACAGTCCACTCATGCATTTGGGTGATTCCATTCCCTGAGTCCTGATTGGCTGCTTGGTTTGTATGATCCTCTGAGGCTCCATAAATCCTGCCATTTTGCAGTAGTCTTTGCAGCAAACCAGAATCGTATTTCAGTTACGACTGCTTACTGTCTTGTCTTGCCAATTCAATGGTAATTGGACTTAGTATGATTATTCTACAGTTTCTAAGTTTGAGAAGGCTCCCAAGTCCGACAACAAATATCTAAAGATAGCCAAAGGTCACAACGGTCAAAACATTGTACAGATAACAATAAAGATACTAATAATGTCTGCAGGTTTGAGAAGAGTTATTAATATTCCAAGAATGATTCACAAAATTAAATTCTTCATTGGTTTTATTGTTTACATGATGTTTCATGTTTACATGATTCTCTGTTCTTCTTCAGAATGATATTGTTTATAGTTTTGAGAAGGGTCATTAATATTCCAAAAAATTCTTGACACAATTAAGAGCCATAACCAAAAAAATCTAGTGAACCACATCTTGAGAGGAAAGTTAGACACTAGATTTGTGGAGATAAAGTGAAAATTCTTGATGAGGAATAACAGAGGAAAGAGACAAAATTAATGAAACAGCAGCACAATATGATGTATTTAACCGACCACTCTGGTCTGAATGACAAAATATTTAAAAATATGTAATGTGATACATGCTAAATAATTAAATCAGTCAGAATTTATATATTCTAATCTGTTAACTAATATGTATGTATATATATATATATATATATATATATATATATATATAATCCAAAAGTCCAGAGAAGAAATCTTCCTTATGACATAAGAGTTTTTTTTTAAAACCTGTCACAGTTTGAGAGCTCAATGTGTGCTCTTAATGTTAGAGTCACAGAGCAAATATATAAGTAAAGAAATAACAAAAGACTTAGAGATTTAACATTATAGTTTATTTCAGAGAGCTTAGACAAAGTGTCTAACTCTCCCGACTCATCAGATGCGAATGAATTCTTTATTACTTTAAAGGCATTTGAAAACAGATTTTTAGAGTTAGACACTTTGTCTAAGCTCCCTGAAATAGACTATAAAGCTAAATCTCTAAGTCTTTTGTTATTTCTTTACTTATATATATATATATATATATATATATATATATATATTTTTTTTTTTGTTTTGTTTTTCATATCGGTAGTCTTTTTTCCCACTTGATGGTCTTTACCAAAGTTTCAGTGACACCAAGTCTCCTCAGTTCTTGAGGATTCTTTTCAATATTCAAGCCGATCTCAGTAGTGCTGTGGTGTTTACAATTTCATTCATTACCCCAGTCTCTTTTATTGACTCTTTGACATAGTAAGACTAACAGATCTTCAAGATTTTTCTCAATATTCTAACCAATCTCAATAGTAATTCAAATGATCCTTCATAAAAAATTTAAGCAACAAAAAGCAAAGTTGATGGAGTGGCCTTTTGTTAGTATCAGCCAAACAGTGAGGGAGTCTATCCCCTTTTCGCTAATGCTAGACTAGTGAGATTTTTTGCTGAGGGGGAGCACCTCACCTACTTTACTGCACAAATCAGATTACCAATCTGTGCTACTCCTACGCTACGAGTTAGCAGGGACCTGTATAAAACCTGGAATCTTGCAATTCCAAGGCAGGTGCTGTTTATACTTTCATAAAAGGTCACCATTTCATGTTTTTGTATTGTCTGCAATGATTTAAAGACCTTTTTTCGTGAAAATAGAGTTTTGGCTTTATTTTTTATTTCTTTTATTCCAGTTTTGTGTGAAAATATGAAAATAATCTATACATTTATTCTTTTCATCATATTGTATTGAGTTGTCAAGATAGTTGCCTCCTCCTGTTCTCCGCTGCAACCTCCCCCTCTCCGCTGCCACCTCCCCCTTCTCAAAAAAAAAAGAAAATACTTTGTAACTCATAATCTCTTTAGCTACAAACTCTCGTTCTGCCAGAATCAGCAGAAAAATATTTGCCGAAAGACAAGAGCTCATTTGATGCTGATTTAGTGTCCAGCAGAAAATAACCTTTTTTTTTTTTTTTTTTTTCTTTTTTGAGTGAGTGTGCTTTGAGAAAGACTGTAGATCTTAATTTGACCATCATATTGGATTTTTTTTTTTTTTTTTTTGATTTTTTTCTTTTGTTTTCTGACTTTTTTGATAACTTTGTTATGAGTGAGGTTTTGCAAGTACAAAGAGCCTGTTTGGCATGAGAAAAACAAGTCAACACTTTTGAGTTTCTCTTTAAAACAAGTGTTACTTATAACAGATATAATGAAGATTCGGTGTCTGTCTGTCTGTAACCAAAACTACATCATTTCTTACTTCACAAAATCCTCAAGAATTGCACAAGGTTATCAATGAGTATTGAATTTATAGTCAAAATCTTTAATTAATACATAGAATAAATCTTATTTATTAACAAGGTCTGTATGAAAATCTGAGTTAGATTTGCCTCAAATCAACTTATTTTGTTATTAGTTTGTTTAAAATCCTGTAATGTATCACTAAGAAATAAAGGTTTACATGATATATAGTGTGGTTAATTTGTATACTGGTTTTAACAAAGAATTACTTGGTGTAAAAAAAAACACAATATTCCAAAAAGATAAATTTATTTTTGATGATGAAGTCATCTTTTTGGAATACTTTGTGTTTTCTATTTTCTACATACTGTCAGATTTTTCCCATATTTACTCTCATATATATATGTATATACATATAATCATAACTTAGTAAAAATGGTGTGTCAGGTTTTTTATACTATTAAGGCTCTTGCTTAGAGAATAAACCAATTTTCAATCAAATAAAATAAATCCTGTATTATGCCACAATGTTTATAGTTTACATTTATAGAATGTATTTTGTTATTTTTTCCTATGTCATTAATATCTGTTTCAAATTAACAAATAAAAAATATCAAAACTGTTGTAACAATCTTATGGGGCTGATTCAGTCAATAATCCTTCCTTATTTTCATAATATTCACAGATATCATTTTATTCAGATTTGGACAATCAACAAGATACTTGTTGATGCTAAATATTAATGAGTGGTGTATCCGCTTCTAGGTGGAGTATTGAAAGAGCTCTCTTTTTTTCTTTTTTTTTTTTTTTTTTTTTTTTTTTTTTGAATGAATGAATTTGAATAGATCACTAAGTAGGATTGAGCCTATTCTAGTAGTGACCATCCCAAGCAGAGATTTAAGAGGCTTGAATTCAGAGTTTTTCTTCTCCTAGACTGGTTGATAAACAAAGTTAGAGCCTAGTCTGTTCTACTATTTACCCATAGCTGGAAGGAGAATAGTTTAATACCTTTCCCAAGGGTATTAGCATTATGTGAACTGTGGCTTCATCTAGGATTTGAGTCAGGTGATGAGTCCATTTCCTACGACTGTAACCAGTACACCACACGCCACCCAAAGTAGTTTGACTAATGATGAGAGAGAGAGGCCTTTTGGTTTGAATTCATTGTTTTCCTTCTAGACCAGTTACAATACCAATGTTAGATAATCCAGTCTGCCCTACTATTTACCCATAGCTTGGAGGGAGAATAGGATAAGGGTATCCCATCATGGTGTAATGATTAACAAGCATTTCTACTGAATAGTTTGGTCCTCACTGGATGCCTCTTATTTGTGACCTTGTGTCCCATCCTAGCTGTGGAAAATGGGTTGAGTAAAAAATGGTTTCTTATCATGATGTAATGCTAAGCAAGATAGTCTCACAGATCCATTAGGACTGAATCCCGATTTTGATCCTCACTGGATGCCTCATATTTGTGACCTCAGCTTAAATCCTATCTATGGTGAATGGGTTACGTAAATACCTACCCTTTCCCAAGGGTATTAATGCTATGTGAAATGCAAACAGCTTCATTCAGGATTTATTACAGTCAAGTTACACTAAAAGCAGCAGTTCTCACTAGATTACTGAAGTTAAGCAGTGATGAGACTGTTTAGTACTTAATTGGATGACCACTTAAGCAACAGCAGCTACTGTAAGCCACACAAGCTCTTTGTCTCTCAAAAATGACTTTATTCAGCATTAAATAGCCTGAAAAGGGTTGATATGCCATAAAAACAAATTAACCAGCCAAACTATTCATCCAGGATTTGAACTCAAATCACCATGTCCGTTTCTTTCAACAATAACAACTACACCATGTGTTCCTCCATATTGTCTTGATAAACATAAATGTTAAATAGATTATTGATCATTGCAAAGACAAAATTAATCTTAAAACTCATTGATAATTGGTCAGATCAGACATAAATCCAAATATCATTTTTTCTTTACTTTTTTTTTTTTTTTTTAAATTTGATGGCCATAATTGCTTTTTTTCTTTTGGTAATAAAATGATTTACATTGATTTTTTTTAGAAATATAAGTAATTGTTGACAGATGCAAGCAGATATAGATAAACAATTATTATTATAAATGCTGCAATAGATGGATATGTTGAGAGGAACAAACTGGACAGATATAGACAAGAGTCGTGTGGGATTCTATGGATTTATGGGAAGTTTAACCTGATGAATAAATGGATAAGAACAGGTTGGTACATACAATACGTGTGTGTGTGTATGTATGTATTACAATACCCATGTGCGTACATGTTTGCATTTGTGTATGCATGCATGTGTTATATTACAAAACTTGTGTATGTGTGAGCGTGTGTTATATTGCAATACCTGTGTATGTGTGAGCGTGTGTTATATTGCAATACCTGTGTATGTGTGAGCGTGTGTTATATTGCAATACCTGTGTATGTATGAGCGTGTGTTATATTGCAATACCTGTGTATGTATGAGCGTGTGTTATATTGCAATACCTGTGTATGTGTTATATTGCAATACTTGGGTATGTGTGCATATGTTATATAATAATATTATGGAATAATTAGATAAGAACTGGTTGGTACATTGAATAACTCTGAGACAGACGGATGTGTGGATAAGAGATGGATGGATTCACACATAGGAAAGGGCTTGGACTGATGAACACTTAAATTGGAACTATTATAGAGTGAGAGAGAGAAAGACAAACAGACAGACAGATTAAAACATTTATATTATAGAAACCGGCAAAGACAGAATGGATTTTATGTTTCAACTAGGATACATGAGTCTATCATAAAAGGTGAGGTTTCAATTGGTTTAGTTTGTATCTGAACATTTGTGTAGCACCTCATATATATGAATGTATGTATGTATGTATATCTGTGTTTGTGTTTAAGTATGAAAATATGAAAAATTAAATATACAGAGTATTTATAAATGATAGCATGCCAACGTTTAACATTGATGATGATCTTAAGAAGCTTCATCCAAATTCATATATATATATATATGTATGTGTGTGTGTGCATATGATATTACAATGTGTGTGTGCAAATGATATTACAATGTCATTCACACACACACACACACATTGTAATATCATATGTATATGATATTACAATATGTGTGTGTCTGTGTGTGCATATGATATTACTGTGTGTGTGTGTGTGTGTGTGCGCGCATATGATATTACAGTGTGTGTGCGTGTGTGCGCATATGATATTACAATGTGTGTGCGTGTGTGCGCATATGATATTACAATGTGTGTGTGTGCATATGATATTACAATGTGTGTGTGTGCATATGATATTACAATGTGTGTGTGTGCGCATATGATATTACAATGTGTGTGTGTGTATGATATTACAATACCTGTGTGTGTGCATATGTTACATTACAATACCTATGTGGTGTCTGCATATGATATTACAATGTGTGTGTCTGCATATGATATTACAATGTGTGTGTGCATATGATATTACAATGTGTGTGTGTGCATATGATATTACAATGTGTGTGTGTGCGCATATGATATTACAATGTGTGTGTGTGTGCATATGTTACATTACAATACCTATGTATGTGCGCATGTATGTTATATTGCAATACCTGTGTGTGTGTGTGTGTGTGTTTTATTACAATATCCATGTGTCTGTGTATGATACTAAACTTTATCCACTGGTGCTGCTCCAGTTTTGGAGCTCTAAGAAATGTGTATTATCCCTTCATGGACTCTAGTCCTATGTCCACTCTCATCCAGTGGTAGTATATGTTAGTATACCATATATGAGTAAAACAGATTCGTTTGAAAATAATTATTAATATTAGATGGGAATACTTGAAATAATATAACAGTGTTTAAATGATATTAAGGATGGTTACTCTAATGTATATTTGTTTATAAATATTTATTATTGGTGACTTGAAACAATTTTATTGCTTTCAAATAAAACTAATTTTAGCATTAAATAACCCAACAAGGATTGACATGCCATAAAACCAACCAACCAACCTGCCATTGTTGGCCAATACAGAATGTCTGACCTGTACATGATAAAAGCCAGCCATAGGCTGTGGACCTTTGTTATCTCATTTTCAAGTTGAATGAAGCCATTATTTATGGTAGATTTTTGTCAGTATTCAGAACAAGTTGCTACTCAAATGTTTGGAGAAATTCACCATAAAAATTGGCCATTAAAATGACTTTCTCTAACCCTTAATTTTAACTGTTTCCTTTGAAGTTATCTTGTGTCTCTTCACAAACTGGCAATTGGGTATCAGCAAAAATTTGCACAAATTCTTCAGATTATCTAAACTTTTGCAATGTACCTTTTATTTTTGTGTTTAAATATATATATATATATATATATATATATATATATGAGAAGCATGGTTAGCATAATGGTTATTATTGAAAATGGAATCTGCTACCTGAGTTCAAATACTAGACAAGGCTATTTGAATTTCCTTTTGTGCTAATGTCCTTGGTGCTATGCATAAATAGTAAAGCACAATCGGCTCTTTTGCCTTGCTACAGCTCCAGTCTAGGAGAAGATTCTGAATTCAAGCCAGCTTTACTCTGTTCGAAAATTGACATTGTCACATCCTCCTTGTACTTTGTGTTCGGTAAATACATACCTTATATTGCATATGTGTGTGTGTGTGTGTATGTAACAACATGAAAGAAAATCACACTAGGTTATAGTAGTGGCACATCTATCATTGACAAGTTGGTTTGGTGAGTTTCATGTGTGGTGTGGGCTGGTGGCCTACTGCTGGGAAGTTGTGACTCCAAGAGGTAATCGTGTTCTCTGTTATGTTGTGGATGCAGCTACACAACACACTAGGTTATAGTAGTGGTGCATTTATCATTAACAAGTAGATTTGTTGAGTTTTGTGTGTGGTGTGTGCCGGTGGCTTAGGGGCAGAGTTTCTGGCTCTACGTTCTGGGTTCACCAGTTCAATCTCTGTCAGGGGAGATACACTGCAGATGAGACCTAATTAGGTCGAAACAGCTGTCCAGTGTTCTGCACGTCACACACGGTATTCGCCGAGTTTGCTTGTTGTGATTATACAATTATATCAAATTCTCTCTGTGTATCTTTCTACATTTCTGCGCTCAGCATGGATATGAGTATGTGGATGCATGTCGTCATGCTGGGAAGTCGTGACTCAGAGAGGTAACCGTGTCCTCCAATATGTTGTGGATGCAGCTACACAACATACAAGTAATAGTAGTGGGGCATTTATCATTGACAAGTTGATTTGGCGAGTGTTGTGTATGGCATGGGCCGGTGGCCAGTGGCCTAGGGGTAGAGTCTCTGGCTCTACATTCTGGGTTCTCCAGTTTGATCTCTGTCGGTGGAAGATCAAGGTATACACTGCTGATGAGACCTACTTAGGTTGAAACAGCTGTCCAGTGTTCCGCATGTTGCACACAGTATTAACCAAGTTTGCTTGTCGTGATTATTCAATTATATTAAATTCTCTCTATTTATCTATCTATATATCTATCTTATATATACTATATATGCATAAGTATTTAAGTTTTAATATAATAAAATATCATGTTAAATTAGAAAGGCTAATGAAACTGAATAAGAATGCAGATAAAAAGATTTGAAAAGTGTTAGTTAATGGATTCTCTTAAGATTTAACCCCGAGAGATAAAACTAAACAATTAGCAGAGCAATTGCACCAGGTTTAAATAAAATCATGCCGAATGCCATGTAAATAACAAAGGGAATTGTGACTTGAGTAGTAATATAGTTTCGGTTACAGACAGACTAACCCACAATCTCCATTATAATAAGATATAGTACTTTTCATAAGGAGTTGAATAAAAAGTTTGCTTCTAAACCTTGAGACTTAAAAACAGACAACTTGACTGCAAAAACAAAATCATATTGCTATTTGAAGTATTGCCAAACTTATAAATCCTTACTGAACCCTTGTAATCTTGAATAATAAAAAATAGATTTTATGCTTGTTCAAATAGTTTTGACCAATAATTTTTGTCAGATATAATCACTCTTGATCAAACATTCAAACTATATAGAAATTGGTTTATCATTAAATAGAGATATTAAGTTACAAATTGTTTTATTCTTTAAATCAGAACATTTTGAAACGATTGCACTAACATAAATCCTGTTAAGATGTGCCATTTTTGTTGGGATTTCAGCAATGTACATACTAAAAATTGGATCATTAAATTTGCTGTAACCCAGAATGTTAGGAACAACAAATAATAATACAACATCATATCACACTAGTTGCATGGATATCCATGGCAATCTCTTGCCAACCGTCCCTATCATTCATTGCTCTCGAGAGGTCCTCTGTGCAGCATCCATTATTCGTGCAGATCTGGTCAATGTAGGTCTTTGCTGGATGGAACACACTAGTGTGCCCATGTGCTGGTTTCCATAGGAGAATACCTCTTATGTGTTTGTCCTTGCTTCCTCAGCAGTGCCCATCATGTTATCTTACTCAGAGGACTTGTGTATTTGGGGCAAGTGTGGCCATACAGCTGTTTTCTTGTTGGGTGTTGTTTAATATAGCATGGACTTTAACTCAATTTTTATTTCTTACCAACCATAGTACAGGAGGATTGGTTATGAGTTTGATATTTACTGTCCACATCTGTGTGTTCATGCAGCCATATTGTTTTCTTCCTTCTCCCCATGTTCTGTCGTTGATAGTACTTTTCTACTATCCTTTTACTAAAGAGTGATATCATTTGTTAAGGTAGAGTTATCTCCCCTAACAATAGTATTGTTATTATTGTGAGTTTTCATGCTAGTGGCCTTCACTGGATTCTAATTGATAGTAAATCTCGTCAATTCTTCAAGACTTTTCTCAGTATTCTAACTGATATTAATAATACTGTAGTCTGGATGGGTTCAATACTTCCACCACTGTAGAATTTCCAATCAGGACTCAAGGAATGGAATCACCCAAATACATGAATGGACTATTCTTGATTTTAATAAATACCAACTGTCTTGGGTACTGCTTCAGTTGTGCTTAGTCAGTATACTGTTGGTTTGAATAACAGCAACTGGCTAAGCACAACAGAAGCAGTGTCCAAGACAGTTGGTATTTATTGAAATCAAGAATAGTCCATTAATGCATTTGGGTGATTCCATTCCTTGAGTCCTGATTGGCTGCTTGGTTTCTATGATGTTTTGGGGCTTTATAAATACCCTGGCAATTTTGCAGTAGAATTGCAGCAAGATAGATTTGTATTCAGTTACGATTACTTGCTGTTTTGTCTTACCAATTTGACGGTAATTGGAACTTGATATGCCATAAAACAAAGAAACCAACTAAATCAATGTTTTTACTCCTGCCCTAATGGTGAATTCTACACTTGTGTTGTTCTTAACTAACATAAGGTATGTTCTTCTAGGTCATCCCTTCATTGCCATTACTCCCAGGTTCACTCTGCTCTGGAGTGGTATTATTTGTTAGGGTTCCATCTATGAGTCAAAGAGATCTGTGTGCAAATAATTTATAATAGATAGGACTACTTCAAACTATATAACAACATGTAAACAACTAATCATTATTGAATAGAAATTGTTACTTGAAATCATATTATTGCAAAAAGAAAATTCTTACCTCAGTTTGAAATAGTCCACCAAGGGTTGACATGCTTTTAAACTATCATACACTACCTAAATAATGAGAATAGAATCGTTTTTTTTTGTTTTTTGTTTTTTTTCTATGAATAATGTTTGACGAAAACCTTGGAAAAGAGAAATGAGATACACAGGAATTGTAATTTCAACCTAGTAATTGCTAGTTACTCTATTTACCTTTTATCTTTGCTTAGTAAGCCTTTTTCCCTATCCTTACTACTTACTGTGTTTCTTGTTCAACCAAACAAAATTGATTGTGGTCTGTGTACCAAGCTAAAAAAAAAGCTTAGTAATTTCTATATCTACAGCTGAATGCAAGAGATTAATAAAATTGATTCATTTTTCAATAAATTAGGTACACAATATTGAAAGTAGAATTGACATCATTATTCAGTGAGTCACAAGAAACTACCTTTGGCCAAATTAACTTTTTTTTTTAACTTGAAATTTTCTTTGATTAATTATACTATGACATTACATTCATTTTTTAAATTGTTTTCAGCGCCAATTTTATTAAGATTTTATCAAACAGTAATTGTATTTTTTCTAATTTTATGTGAAAAGAAAAATATTTGACATTTATTTTTTTTTTTTTTTAGTTGCTTTTTATAGTTAATTAAGAATATTGTATTTCTATTAATTCTTTTATTGCATTAATGACAACCTGCTTTATCAACAAGGAGATTGTGATAATTACTAAATGAAGGCATAAAACAAAGTACAAAAAAAATTAAAAAAGAGAGAGAACCGATGAACGATCAAGAACAAACTAAAAACTAAGCTGGGGATTTGTTTCTTGTCATGACACAACAAAGCAAAAAGATTGAAACCTGTAAATTAATCTTTCTTTTCTTGCAATGGCCATTTTGTGACAATGACTATTTATTCTTTAATCTTTTTTCTTTTTTTTTTCTTTTTTTTTTTTGATCAACTAAATTTTAAGACTTTAATTAAGATTTTTATTGATACTGATTCATCGCTTCAAATCAAATATTTTCTTAAACCAAAACCTGATCTCATTTTCTATTGGACACCTTGTTTAATGAGACAGTTTCAGAAGCAGAGGGCACAAGATATATGGGTAAATAGTTGAGCAAACTGAGCTCTGTAGGTTTGGTAAGGCAATAAATTTTGGAAGGAAAAAGTCTGACTTTAAAATCCATTCTACCACTAACAGGATGTGACACAAGGTCAATTTTTAAATGGAGTACAGTTGGTTTGAATTCCGATTTCCTTTTCCTAGATCGGTTGACATACCAATCCTAGAGAAACCAGTCTGTCCATTTGGGTCAGTGACGGACTTTAGCAGGGGATAGTGTTGAATTATGTTTGGTATCATGAAATGTACATTAGTATCAAACTACATAAAAAAATATGAACATGTTGTTGTTTGGACCATTCAGCAAAGACTTACATCAATCTGTGTGGATTTTGGATGCAGCTCAGAGGACCTTTTGAGAGCAATGACTGATAGGGAAATCATGGATATCCACCAGCATAACCTGATCATGATGTTTACTGTTTGATTCAATTAAAAATAACTACAAAATATGACTAGATTTTTTATTCTACATATGAAAGAATTTTGTTTCTTTGTTTAATGTTATATCAACCTTTGTCAGTTATTTAATGCCAAAGTCATCCTTGTAAAAGAACAGTAGTGCTACTATTTAACTAGGAAGATGAGTTCATACTTTCCTTAAGGGTATTAGTCTGAAACATAAAAGCCCGACCTGAGTTCAAACTTGCTGACTATGATATCGCAGTCCAGCATGGTGGCCTCTACACTGCAGGGACTCAACCTCTGCAGTACTGACCTTGTAACTGTAGATGCAATTACTGTCGAATTGGTAGACAAGGCAACAAGCAAGCCATAACTCAATATGGTTCCTGCATTGTCACAAGCCTGGTGCAAAATGGTAGATTATTTATTTGGCACCATAACCACACTGAGACCAAGTAGACAATCAGGACTCAAGGAATGGAATCATCCAGATGCTTGTATAGAATATTCCTGAGTGCAATTAGTATCAGTTGCTTTATGCACCAATTCAGTTATGCTTAGTTGTTGCTGTTCAATCCAACAGTATAGTAACTCACTCAGCCCTGTCATCAGGGGTTGTAGAATACACCAAGTGCACCTCTGCAGAGGGGTAAGTACCCCCCCCTCCATGAGGCCTCCTGTTGGCTGTTAGTAGTGACCCGTAATGCTTAAGGATGGAACCCTGGTGGCTAAGCAGTCCATGAATGCAACACTCCATTTTGGCCCTTACTTAGGCTAGACAGGCCATCAGAGAGGCCCCCACAGATTAATCAGGCTGGTCACATCAAGCCCGATCACATATATGATTGTCCCAACCTATTGCCCTTATGGCAAGCCCCAACCCTTTTTATCATATATATGGCTGGAAAGTACCCTTTCATCACCATTACTCCCAGCTCCACTCTGACCCGGAGTGGTAGTACCTGTTAGGGTCCCATCTATGGGATAAACAGAAAAAAATGAGGTTGAAAAGAATTTAGTACCCATCAAGAATGAAACAAAAACATCTTCGGCATAAATAACCTAACAAGGGTTGACATACCATAAAATACAACATTGTTGTTGTACTATCTGTGTCTAATATAGTTTCCATGAAAATAAATTTCAGGTATCATTTTTGCAAAGACAAACATTGATATTTGGAAGTGCTGCCAAACTCTTAATTTAGTTTGGATTCCTTCCATCTTAAAACCCTTAATGGTCCCTGCAATCTTAGGTAAATAGAAAAAAAAACACAAACAGATTTTATACTTGTTCAAATACTTATGAGGAATATTTTCTATATTTTAATACTCATGACTACAGAAACAATAGAAATTTCAATAAGGAATTAAGTACTTTGATAAATTAGGATATAATTTTGGAAAATAAGTATTTTTTATCTAAAAGAAATACATTTTTACTCTTTGTTTGCACACTTATATAAATATAATTAAAGATTAAGGAATATGTATAAAATGTACAAATAGATTTTATGTGTTCAAATACTTATGAGTAATACTTTCTGTATTGTAATGCTCATAAGGACTATAGAAACAATAGAAATTACAAAATGAAATTAGGTGCTTTGATAAGTAGGTGGAGTGGCCGACTGTTGGTATCAGTTAGACACTGATGTAGTCTATCCCTTTTTCTCTAATACTAGAACAGGGAATTTGTTTTTTTTTTCCTAAAGTGGAGTGCCACACCTATCATCAGCTCCCCACATTACCACACAGATCAAAGCTATTCTATTCATGTGCTGAGTTGGTGAGGACCGGTATCAGACCTGGAACCTTGTCGTTTCGGGGGGATACTCTACCAACTGAGCTAAACTAGCCCCAAACTTTTTAGATATAATATATAATATAAAATGTAAAAACAAAGTATTTTACGCATTCAAATTCTTATGCGCAATACTTTCTATATTGTAATTCTCATAAGGACTCTAGAAACAATAGAAATTATAATAAAGAATTAAGTGCTTTGGCAGAGTAGGATGTTGTTGCGACCACGCCGGGGGTCCAGTGGCTTCGGCCCTGGATCTTTACGAGTTAATAGCGTCGATCCCAGGGGGCTATCCCCCCAGGCAACACCTGCCCCCTTGATTTAAAGGGGCAGGGCTGGGTTTATTGCCCAGTGCCTGAGGCGCCCCCCTTGAGGGGGAATGCCGATGGGATCGACGCAATTTTTTTCACCTGCCACTCCATGAGCTTCGGCTTGTGGGTGGTCCCACGTTAATAGGGACTTTGTGCCTGACCCGTACAAGTGGGGTACGCGGTAAATATCATGTTGTTGCGACCGCTGGAATCTCTGGCCATCTTTGATTGTCTTTTGCTTGTCTAAATTTCTGATATGAGGAATTGCTATTATTTATGTTTTGGACTATTGTCTTCATCTTGTTGGTCTTCTGTGAGTGTATTTTCTTGTAATGTGTAGCCTTCAAGGAATTTGAAATTCCTTGAATCTTACCAACTATTACAAAAGAAAGCCAAAGGGTGTAGCAGCTGAAACATTTGAATATGACAACTTAGATGAAGAAAATAGACATGTAAATAGTAACCCCTCATTTCAGATATTTTGACAGATATTTATTCATTTTATTTAGACAAAATACTTAATTTCCCCATCTGAATGCCCTCCTGTCACATTTGTGTATAGTTGTCTGCCTGGGCTCAGCGTGGAGACAAGACAACGACAGCAAGAGAGTGTATACACATCTTTATTGCACGAATGCCAGCATAGAAAAGAGAGGGTTGATGTTTTAGGGAGTTAATGCTCCTTATTGGAGAGTTATTATGAAAGGAGATTACTATATAACAAGTTTACCAAGTGAAATCAACAAGGAAGTTCAAAGGTTGACGGTGAGAAAATATCAACTATGTGATTTTGGAAAATAAGTATTTTTTTTTATCTGAAATAAATACTTGTTTTACTCTTCATTTACAGACTTATATATATATATATATATATATATAAATATATAATAATGTGAAATCTGTTATCTAAAAAAAATAATTTTACAAACAATTGTTAATAAAAATTTCACACTATTGCTATCGATCCTCAAACAATGGTAAAAAAAAATATTTTTCTTTATCCTTTTAACATTGCCTGGGGATTGCTAACAATAGCATGAAACTTTTCAATGGTTCATAAATCTATTAAGAATTACTGATTTTATTTATACACAACTTCCATCTCCAGATATTGAGCATTTTTTACTTTTATTCTGCATATCAGCACCTTTTCCTCATTGACACAATCTTCAACTTGTCATATGGTGATAGTGCACACTACATAAAACTTAAAGTAATAGACTATTAGTGTTCATAATTTCATATTTTCTTACTTTTACTGACTCATAGTGGCAACTACAATATCTATATTCAAAAGAGATAAAATACAAATCTCTGAATTAACTTTTCCTGTTTCTTGCAAGCTGTCTGTGTAAATGGTTAATTGTTTAACTGATCTGCTGTGGTAGCATTGAGAACTTTTTCTTGCAAACTTTTCTCATTTGCATTTATCTTTTCATATTATATTTTTTTAATATATATATATATATATATATATATATATATATAATATAGAGATAAAGTATGTCTAAATTAACTTTTTCCTGTTTCTTGCTGCTGTAGTAGCATTGAGGACTTTTTCTTGCAAACTTTTCTCATCTATATTTATTTTTAAAATATATATTAATAAGAAATTACAGTTATTCGCCCATTCATAAAGGAGGAGAAGAAGAAAGAGAGGAAAAAAAGGAGAGGAAAAGGAAATAAGAGAAATTATAACCACACAAATAAAAAAAAACATAAGCACGTCATTTCTGAAATAAATCTCTGATGATAAAGCTTCGCTTTGAAATCGATTAGACATATAAACATCTTTTTGTCTTTATTTTTTACGCATTGTATTGCCTTCGAATTTTATTATTTTATAACATACTTAACAATGCTTCAAGCAAATTACCAATTACTTATATATATATATATATATAAATAGAGAGAGAGAGAGAGAGAGAGATAGAGAGAGAGAGAGAGCTAAAATACAAATGTCTAAATGAACTTTTCCAGTTTCTTGCAAGCTATCTGTGAATTGTCGCTTGTTTACCCTCTCTGTTGTAATAGCAATGAGCACTTGCAAACTTTTCTTATTTGCATTTATCTTTTTATGTTACTTTGTGTGTCTGCATATGTATATACATATATATATATATAGAGAGAGAGAGAGAGGGAGAGAGAGAGAGCTAAAATACAAATGTCTAAATGAACTTTTCCAGTTTCTTCCAAGCTGTCTGTGTGAATTCTACTCAAGTAGATAATTTCATGGAGATGCATTTGAACGTCAATTACGAATACGATGTACATCTCAACTGAGGCTCATCAGCTGCAGTGGAAAGCAATCCAACTGTAGGCGTACATGGGGACCTGCCTACTTGAATCATTTTGACTGAGAGTTAATGCAAGTAATCATTACCCACGCCCCTCCGGGCTATCTGGAACTTGCCTTCTCAGTGGAACTCTGAGCTCGGACAATAAATTGATGTGTGTGCTTATTTTAGTCATTAATCTTATCACCCCCTTTTCTGAAAACATATTGACCCTCCCCGTGGTCACAACTTTGCAGTCCTGCAAGAATAAATAACATTATGATTCTTCTCGATTTGGCTATTGATCGTCCCTAATCCTGTCTAGGAAATGTTTTGATTTCTTAACCGCGTTGAACTTCTGAAGATTCCGAGGATGTTCAGACACACCACTTATCCCCATTGTTGATAATTTGGCCTTTTCCAATCTGAGTATAATTTTGTAAAAACCTTTTTTAAATAACGCAGATTGCCTGTGTCCCAGTCTAAGAACATCTATCAAGCTGACAGAATCTATGAAAGGAACTCCCTTTGGTTATAATAGTAAATCATACTTGTCAACTTGTGGTTATTTCTAGGTTTAAATCCCACTGGGCCTTTTCTACAGGATAATTTAATCCTCAGTCTTGAGTCTTTTGTTATTTTGACTGCAGCCTTTTAGCATAACTAAAGAAAGAAATAAGAAAGGTGGATTCGTAAAAAAGAAAAAATGAATGAAAGAAAGAATGGATGAAAGGTGCTGTTGAATGAAAGAAAGAAAAAATAAGAAAGTAGATTTTAAGAAAGATTTGAAGATAGGAAAACAATGAATGAAAAAAAGGTACATATGAAAAGAAAATGGATCAAAGGTTGAAAGAAAGGTGCATTCGAAGAAAGAATGAATGAAAGAAATATACATTTGAATAATGAATGAAAGAGACAGAAATAAACAAAAGAGGAAAAGGACAAAAACTTGGAGAAGAAAAATGCAAATAAAAATTGAGAAAATAAGGAAAAGAAAAACAAAAAGATAAATGGAGAAAATGAAAGAAAGAAAAGGAAAAAATAAGAAAAGAATGAAAATATAAAAGAAAGGAAGAAAAGGCAAGAAGAAAGAAAAAAAACAAAAGAATGAAAGAAAAGGCAAAAGTAATAAAAAAATGTAAAAGAATGAAAAAAAGAACTTACAAAAGAAGTAAAGAAAGGCATGAAAAAGAAAAGAAAAGAAAAAAGAAGTAAAGAAAGGGGGGGAAAAAGGTGAAAGAAAGAGAATGGAAGAAATTACAAAAAGAAAAGAAAAGGAAAAGAATGAAAGAAAAACAAAAGAAAGAAAAGAAAAGCAAAAGAAATAGATGTAAAAGAAAACAAAAAGAAAAAATAAAGAAAAACACTGTAGCAATTTTTGTTTGTTGTATGTCCATGTATGTGCTGATATTCTAACAAAAAATGAAATTACAACATACAGATTATGTTTATTTTGTCCTTCCTGTTTGAAGGAACATGACTTAATTATAGTAAATAACACATATAAATAACATTATGTGCACAGGTTCCAAAATAAAGGCTGTATCAACAGTATTCAGAGCCTCCCCCTATAATTACACTGCATATCTTACTTGCTAACACAAGCTTGTACTCTCACATGCATACAATACTGTCCATTGGTATGAGTATTCCTATGAAACTTGATGGCCAAATATTATCTACTAATGCCAGTATGCAAATGCTGTACTCCATATACTGTCGGATTCACTTCCATTTTTTATATATATAACACTAGAAAAAGCGTGACCCATTGGGTCACCCATTAAGCTCTCACTAGGTGATTGGGATTAGGGAAAAAAGTAGGATCTGCTAAAATATCATCTGCTTTTCATTTTAAAAACGAATTAAAATTTATTAAACCGATTATTTATGGACAAATTTTTTGTCTAAATCAAAAATTAGTAACATAATGAGCATCAGTAAAAAAAGCAAAATAATATTACACATGTAATTTATTTTTGATACATTTAAAACAATTTTTTTGTCAATTTCGATCAAGATGCCTGCCAAGAGCTACTTAAAATCTGTTTTTACAAAATAAATTGTAACTTTTGCAATTGAAAAAAAATTCACACTGGATTGTCCAATTGGACACATAGCCTAGTAGATAAAGAAGTTAGGTTAAGACAGTTCTAAATGACAGTTATCTCTAGACTGCAGGTTCAATCCTGGTCAGGGGCAGCAGTAACATGGAATAATAATTAACACAGGTTAACACCTGTACCCCAGCTATGATTATACAGATAACAATGAAAATGAGGACAATATCTCTGAATGTTTCAGATGAGGCTTGATGATTAGTATTATCTGCGTTATTCGGACTATTGACAAGAAGGTTCCCGAGTCCGAAAAGGTTCCCAAGTTCAACAAGAAATACCTGAAGAAGACCGGAGGGCATATTGGCCGAAACGTTGTACAGATAACAATGAAGATGAGGACAATAGTCCGAATAACGCAGATAATACTAATGAGGACAATAGTCTGAATAATACAAATAATACCCCCAAATTATTTTTTTTTAGTTTTTATTTTCATTTTTCGATTTTCAGTACTTATTTACTACCTGAGCAGATTCTTTTAAAAAAAACATTTTTCTTCTATTCACACCTTCTGTCTGTAGTCTTTTTATTTATGCAGAAAATAGTATCAATCACATATATACCACAACAATATTTTGCATCCCAAAAACAGGGGGGTCAAAGTTAAGTGACCTGAAAAAAATCAGAAAGTTTTGAAATAAAATAACTAATGCATTATAAAATTCATTCATTGCTAAATCAACACTGAAAATTTCATTAAAATTGGATAATTCCGTGATATTTGGTAATTTTTTTTCAAACGTGGGGGCCAGAATTGTATTAAAAAAAACAAGGATTTTTCAACGAATTGGGTATATTTAGTTTGACCTACTTTGAATTGAAATGGACATTGGAATTTTATTACATGCTTGTGAGTTTTTAAAAGTCTCTCTGTTAATCACTATCCCATCTCCCCTTTACTCACATATAGAGAGGAAAAGAGAGTTATGCAGAATGTAAAGACAGGGATAGGACGGTTTTTGACTTAATTGCAAATTACAACTAATTAGAACCAATTAAAATGGAATTTTTTTCAAATTTTTAGTAATCCCAAAACTAAGGAATAAATTAGTATAAATTTCTTGTCATTAAACCAACCAGGAAAAAAACCTTTAGACTTTAAAAGGTGAAAATCTCAGCTTTAGTATAATAATATATATATATATCAGCATTTAGTATATATATATATATATATATATATATATATCGGCATCAGCTGTCAGTGGGCGAGGGGATAAGATATCGGACTACCATGCGGTCAGTCTGAGTTCGACCCTAGCCAAGGATAATTGTGTCTAGCCACACTGAAGAGGTGTGAAACGCCAAAACACGTGTCTGTGGATGACTTATTATATATATATATATATATATATATATATATATATTTATTGTTTGGATATTTTACCTAATTCAGTTTTTGTGGGGTTAATCAGCCTTGCTTGATGTTTGTTAATAAAGTTTGTCTTGTGGTCTTTGAACAGTATATAGGCATTTTTCAAGTTGATCTTTCCCATTCTATCTTCCATCTTTAATTTATTTGCGAATTTTGCAGTGTCGTTGTTAATCTGGGTTTCTGTCTCCAAGTTGTCTACTTTGTAAGTGTCTGTGATTTTGTTGGTTAAGATGTGGTGGTATTGTGAGGGGCTTGTCTTATATATTTTTTTGGATTTTATGTATATATATATATATATATATATATATATATATAAAACATTCATTTTTATATTTTGACAGAAAATAAAATTGCATTATGCTGAAGGTGTATTTCAGTTTACTCGACAACTAGATTAGAGTAAAATAGTAAATAATTACCAAATTATCATACTTACTTAAACAGTAATTGCTAGAGGAAATGATTGGTGATTTGAGTTAAAATCCTGAACAAGCTGTTTGTATTTTACTTAGCGCTTATACCTTTGAGAAAGGCATGAATCCATCTCTTCTCCCTCCAGCTCTGCATAAATAGTAGGGCAGTCTAGAAGAAAACTGAATTCAAACCAGCTGTACTATAAAAAAATAAAAAATTTACTTTATGCCACACATGCCACACTTGTGGGTTTTATGGTTCTGATCATGGATCACTTGCTACTATTTTGCATTTGTAGCATTGGTCTATCTTCCTCTTCATAACTGTTTAGTTTTTGTCCTTCCCAGGTGTCCTGAGTAGTGTCCTAATTTTGCTATTTTCCTTTGAGGTGATTTTGGGATAGCACCATGTAACATTTCTTATTTCCTTAACTGAAAATTCACCTTGAGTAAGGTTTAAGTTAATGAAAATAATAGAATGATACAGCTTCACACCATATCAAGAGTGGGGTGTAGAGGTGCTTTGACCAATTGATTACTCACTGGAATAAATACATAGAATGGCAACAAGACTATATTAAGGAAAATTCATGTTTTATTCATTGATTCTTTTTTTATCCTAGAAAATACAGCTTCAATCACATTTCTTTTTTTAACATGCCTTGTTTATATGTTTACCGATTTGAAACCTGAATCTGAAATCTGGAGGATGAGTAGTTGGATGTATACCTTTCCCAAGGGTATTAGCACTATTCACATAGTGCTAATACAATAAATGCAAACAGCCTCATCCAGTATTTGAACTCGGGTCAACAAGTCTATTTCCTATGACTGTAACAATTACACTACACACCTCCATATGTGCTTTGTATATATATATATAAACACACACAACCTTTTGTTATTTTAGTCAACAGTCGTCATATATGGGGTAAGTTGTAATGAACTTGTTTTCAAATTGATACTGTAGCAAAAACTTCTGCTTATCTGAACCTGTTTTCCACTGTGTATCATTCACAGAAACTTTGACTTGATTTTCCAAATCATGATCGACTGATGTAACTCAACTGTTGACTCTTTATACACCTTAGCCCCCTCTGTCAAAAAGTGGAAGAACTGTATTACTTCAATCAGCTATCCAAATAGATATGTAAACTTTTCCTCACAGTTAAAACATAAAGAGAAAAAAAAAGATGGTTGCTTGTAGTTTTTCATATAATCAAATATTTCATTTCCTCACCCACTTTAATAGCTTTGACAGCCCTTATATTTTATTCCCACACTTTGCAACATTTAATCTTATTGATATAATAAATCCTCCTATTTTCTTGTTACTTTCCATTTATTGAAATACCATATAATTTCTTCTGAACAAACAAAAAGTTACCCTGTTATCTCATAACAAAAAGAAGCTAGAATAAATGTTTAGATCTTGTTTTTAAGTCTTTTTCTTTTTTTTTGGTTTTTCTTTAAGAAATCCTCTAAACAGTTGTTTTGCTAAATATCTTTTTTTTTGTACATTTGCCAATTTCTCACTAACACTAAATTAAAGCAGTGACATGTATCAATAATATTATGTTAATTTCATTTTTTATAAGATCAAAAATTGTCAACCTTTATTATTGTTACACTCTGCAAGATTTTCCCCTGTTGGTTGGGGCTATAGAATACACAGGCTGCTCCTCTGTAGTGCCTCCCCTCTCATAGGGCTACCCGTTTGCTATGAGTAGTGATTTGAAATGCTTGAGGATAAGATCTTGGTGGCTGAGCAGTTCATGATAATTAGCTTACAGGGAAATGCAAACAGCATAGACTCTGGTTGCCAATTCCATTTCCTATGACGATAACCATTACCCAAAGAGTTCCTCTTAAGTATTACTCTCCGTTATGTTATTTTTATTTTGTTTGATTTTTATTAGATAGGGTATTTCCAACTATTTTTATCAGGACATTAACTATTTCTGTTAGATAGGGTATTGTAAACTATTCCTATTGTCAACTATTTTTATTATTAATTTTCACTCATATTTTATTTCATCTCAATTTGATATTATTGCTATTTTTACTCAGGATCAGAAATCAAGTATAAGCTCTCAACAATATTTCAACCTGTGACCCTTTTACCCTGGGGGGGAAAGCTTGGTTAAATACACCAGCTGAACTTAACAGCTTGGCTGAAGATCAAATCTAACCTTTTAATAACCTATCTTTCATTCTTTCCCAATCTCTTTTGGCAACACATTTATTTTTCTGCTTGTATTTTATTTTTCTTATTTTTTATAAGACAATGAATTGTCAACCATTTTAATTATCACTTTTGACTTGTATTTTTTGGTTTCTTTCCTCATAACACCATCAAATCACCAATCTATCTTTACAGTAAACAAAAGCACAGAACGAGGGAAAAGGATCAGTTCCAAGTGAGCAACATGGATGTTTCTTTGTTTATATCAACAAAAATTCTCAAGAGACGTTATTACAAAATTTATCCCTGACATTTTAGAGATCAAGTCAGGTTAAATCAGTTAATTAAGAGAACCCATTAAATACTTCCATAGTCAATTAGTTCTTCAGTATAGATTTAGCTCTTGTGCAATCTCTAAATATACTGCAGTAGAATTTCACTTTAGAAAACAGGCTTATCACTAAGCCGAAAATAAGTTTGGGTGGTCAATGCCAAAAGCACATAGTTATATGACTCAGTTAGAATTGTGTCTCTATGATGGAAAACCAACCAACAGCAGCGGTTCCCATAAATGCTGGGATTTTTATTGATACTGTGATTTTCCCAAACTTTTGCCCTTATGGTAACCTCCAACCCTTTTTATCATATATGTGTTGGAAATTTAATAACTTAATCCCACAGAAAAAAGAGACATACCTTTTTGTCTTTAGCAAGTGCAGTTATTCATTGAGATATATTCCAATTGAGATACCTTCCATTGTATTAATGAGGCAACACATTACGACTGCTTTTCAAACACGGTGTTTATTTATTTAAAAAACAATGACTGAAATTAAAGATCAAAGGGCAAGTAACTCACCCTACAATAAATGGATTAGGCAGATAACTTCTGACCTTATTATTAGAGTCTGTTAGTGTTAATTTGTACTGACTAAAGTGAATTTCAACAATATGTGATAGAAAACGGTGGTCTTGTGTGCTGGGTATCACGTAAAACTCAATCTTATGGGGAAGTCCAAATTCTGGAGCTTCAGGGAGTGTGAATTATCCCTTCATCACCATTACTCTCAGGTCCACTCTGACCCGGAATGGTATTACCTTTAGGGTCCCATCTATGCGTTAAATAGAAAAAATGAATTTTAAAAGATGTGTACCATCAACAATGAATAGAACAAAACATCTTTGGCATAAAATAAACCAACAACAGTTGACAAGCTGTAAAATCCAACCAACCAACCAACTTTATCGATACTGATGCTGATACATCTTGACCTTGTTCCATGGTACAAGGTTAGATAAATAAAGTGAATAAGAAATATAATAGTGATTTTCAGTTAAACTTACAAATCGTTGTCAAAATTAAAATGGAAACTTATTTGGTGGTGATCCATGACAGTTTAACTAGAGTGTATGAATGAACTTTTTTGTGAATTGGATTATGATTTAGGGGTTAAGGTTGTTTTTAATTACATATTGCTTTAAAAAAAATCCCCCCCCCCCCAAATTACTATATATTTAATGTTGAAAATTTTTTTTTAAAACCAAGTTTAATTGAAATTATACATTGCAATACTAACACAAACAACTGAGACTAATGTGTCTACCATTGGATTCAATGATTAATTTCAATGGTTAATTAAATAGTAATTTGGGTTTTTCTGTTGTTTTTTAAAGCAATACGTAATTAAAAACAACCTTAATCCCCAAACCCCTAAACTGTAATACAATTCACAAAAAAGTTCATTCATACACTCTAGTTAAACTGTCATGGATCACCACCAAATAAGTTTCCGTTTTAATTTTGACGACGATTTGTAAGTTTAACCTTATTTTCTTGAAAGGAATATAGTTAGTTTTTTCGTTTTCTTTTTTTTTTTTTTTTTTTGTTGGGCAGTCATTATTTTGGGTGCAAATATGTTGTCTCCGATTTACTTTTCATGCTTGATATTAGTAGGGGAAATTCACTCAATATTGAATATTACGGCTGCACCACTTGAAATCTAACAAAGCATCTAGAATATATATATATATATATATATATATATATATATATATATATATAAATGAATAAACTTATAACCATTGGAAAATTCTTCCAAGCTGTACTCATATCAGTGCTACTGTATGGCTGCACCTCTTGAACTCTAAGAAAGCATCAAGAAAAAAAGCTTGAGGAGTTGCATTCAAATACTGCATGCTGTCTAAAACAAAAACTTATAAAGGAGCACCCACCAAAAAGCTTCTGTGTGCCAACATCTCT
>CM042150.1:116867309-116922309 GCA_023376005.1 Doryteuthis pealeii
AGAGAAGAGATTCAGTCTTGAGTCTTTTGTTATTCTTGACCTGCAGCTTTTACCGCATGAACTAAAGAAAGAAATAAGAAAGGTGGATTCGCTCAACAAAGAAAAAATCGAACGAACCCGCACAAGCCAAGGATGCGAAAAGGTGGCTGCGTCTGAATGAAACGAAAGAAAAAACTAAGAAAGTAGATTTTAAGAAGAATTCTGAAAGATAGGAAAACAATGAATGAAAAAAGGTACTATGATGAAAGAAAATGGATCAACCACGCTCTCGAAAGAAAGGTGCATTCGAATAGAAGAATGCACTCGCAACAGCACCAATATACATTTGAATAATGAACTGAAGAAGACAGAAATAAACAAAAGAGGAAACAGGGGAACAAAACTGGAGAAGAAAAATGCAGAATAAAAGGAAATAAGGAAAAGAAAAACAAAAAGATCAAATGGAGAAAATGAAAAGAAAGAAAGGAAAAAATAAGAAAAGAATGAAATTATAAAAAAGGGAGAAAAGGCAAGAAGAAAGAAAAAAACAAAAGAATGAAAGAAAAGAAAAGTAACTCAAAACAAGTTGTTAAAAAGAATGACAAAAAAGGGAACATTCACCACAACGAAGCAAGTAAAGACACGGCATGGCTAAACAAAAGATAAAATTGCAAAAGCAAGAAAGAGACAGTAACAGAAAGGGCGGGGGAAGAAAAGGTTGAAGAAGAAAGCAAGGAATGGAGTCAGTATAATACACAAGATAAAAGAAGAAGAGAGATTAGATAGATTGAAGATGAAAGCAAAACGAATATAGATGAAAGAACGGAGCAAAAGAAATGATTGTAAAAGAAAACAAAAAGAAAAAATAAAGAAAACACTGTAAGCAATTTTTGTTTGTTGTATGTCATGTATGTGCTGGATATTTAACAAAAATGAAATTACAACATACCGATTAATGTTTATTTTGAGTCCTTCCTGTTTTTGAAGGAACATGACTTAATTATAGTAAATAACACATATAAATAACATTATGTGCACAGGTTCCAATAAAGCGTAATCAACAGTATTCGAGCTCCCCCTAATATTACACTGCATATCTTACTTGCTAAACAAAGCTTGTACTCTCACATGCATACAATACTGTCCATTGGTATGAGTATTCTATGAAACTTGATGGCCAATATTATCTACTAATGCCAGTATGCAATGCTGTACTCCATATACTGTCGGATTCACTTCCATTTTTTTATATATATAACACTAGAAAAAGGCGTGACCCATTGGTCACCATTAAGCTCTCGCTAGGTGATTTGGGATTAGGGAAAAAAAGTAGGATCTGCTAAATATATCATCTGCTTTTCATTTTAAAAACGATTAAAATTTATTAAACCGATTATTTATGGACAAAATTTTTTGTCTAAAAATCAAAAATTAGTAACATAATGAGCATCAGTAAAAAAAAAAGCAAAAATAATATACACATGTAATTTATTTTTGATACATTTAAAACAATTTTTTTTGTCAATTTCGATCAAGATGCCTGCCAAGATCTCTACTTAAAATCTGTTTTTTTACAAATAATTGTAACTTTTGCAATTGAAAAAAAATTCACACTGGATTGTCCAATTGGACACATAGCCTAGTAGATAAAGAAGTTAGGTTTAAGACAGTTTCTAAATGACAGTTATCTCTAGACTGCAGGTTCAATCCTGGTCAGGGGCAGCAGTAACATGGAATAATAATTAACACAGGTTAACACCTGTACCCAGCTATGATTATACAGATAACAATGAAAATGAGGACAATATCTCTGAATGTTTCAGATGAGGCTTGATGATTAGTATTATCTGCGTTATTCGGACTATTGACAAGAAGGTTCCCGAGTCCGAAAAGGTTCCCAAGTTCAACAAGAAATACCTGAAGAAGACCGGAGGGCATATTGGCCGAAACGTCGTACAGATAACAATGAAGATGAGGACAATAGTCCGAATAACGCAGATAAATACTAATGAGGACAATAGTCTGAATAATACAAATAATACCCCAAATTATTTTTTTTTGTTTTTATTTTCATTTTTCGATTTTCAGTACTTATTTACTACCTGAGCAGATTCTTTAAAAAAACATTTTTCTTCTATTCACACCTTCTGTCTGTAGTCTTTTTATTTATGCAGAAAATAGTATCAATCACATATACCACAACAATATTTTTGCATCCCAAAAACAGGGGGGTCAAAGTTAAGTGACCTGAAAAAAATCAGAAAGTTTTGAAATAAAATAACTGATGCATTATAAATTCATTCATTGCTAAATCAACACTGAAAATTTCATTAAAATTGGATAATTCCGTGATATTTGGTAATTTTTTTTTCAACGTGGGGCCAGAATTGTATTAAAAAAAACAAGGATTTTTCAACGAATTGGGTATATTTAGTTTGACCTACTTTGAATTGAAATGGACATTGGAAATTTTATTACATGCTTGTGAGTTTTTTAAAAGTCTCTCTGTTAATCACTATCCCATCTCCCCTTTACTCACATATAGAGAGGAAAAGAGAGTTATGCAGAATGTAAAGACAGGGATGGGACGGTTTTTGACTTAATTGCAAATTACAACTAATTAGAACCAATTAAAATGGAATTTTTTTCAAATTTTTAGTAATCCCAAAACTAAGGAATAAATTAGTATAAATTTCTTGTCATTAAACCAACCAGGAAAAAAACCTTTAGACTTTAAAAGGTGAAAATCTCATATTATATATATTATATAATATATATATATATATATATATATATATATATATATATAGGCATCAGCTGTCAGTGGGCGAGGGGATAAGATATCGGACTACCATGCGGTCAGTCTGAGTTCGACCCTAGCCAAGGATAATTGTGTCTAGCCACTGAAGAGGTGTGAAACGCCAAAACACGTGTCTGTGGATGACTTATTAATATATATATATATATATATATATATAATATATTTTATTGTTTGGATATTTTACCTAATTCAGTTTTTGTGGGGTTAATCAGCCTTGCTTGATGTTTGTTAATAAAGTTTGTCTTGTGGTCTTTGAACAGTATATAGGCATTTTTCAAGTTGATCTTTCCCATTCTATCTTCCATCTTTAATTTATTTGCGAATTTTGCAGTGTCGTTGTTAATCTGGGTTTCTGTCTCCAAGTTGTCTACTTTGTAAGTGTCCGTGATTTTGTTGGTTAAGATGTGTGGTATTGTGAGGGGCTTGTCTTATATATTTTTTTTGGATTTATGTATATATAATATATATATATATATTAATAATATATAACATTCATTTTTATATTTTGACAGAAAATAAAATTGCATCATGCTGAAGGTGTATTTCAGTTTACTCGACAACTAGATTAGAGTAAAATAGTAAATAATTACAATTATCATACTTACTTAAACAGTAATTGCTAGAGGAAATGATTGGTGATTTGAGTTAAAATCCTGAACAGAGCTGTTTGTATTTTACTTAGCGCTTATACCTTTGAGAAAGGCATGAATCCATCTCTTCTCCCTCCAGCTCTGCATAAATAGTAGGGCAGTCTAGAAGAAAACTGAATTCAAACCAGCTGTACTATAAAAAAATAAAAAATGTACTTTATGCCACACATGCCACACTTGTGGGTTTTATTGGTTCTGATCGTGGATCACTTGCTACTATTTTGCATTTGTAGCATTGGTCTATCTTCCTCTTAATAACTGTTTAGTTTTTGTCCTTCCCAGGTGTCCTGAGTAGTGTCCTAATTTTGCTATTTTCCTTTGAGGTGATTTTGGGATAGCACCATGTAACATTTCTTATTTCCTTAACTGAAAATTCACCTTGAGTAAGGTTTAAGTTAATGAAAATAATAGAATGATACAGCTTCACACCATATCAAGAGTGGGGTGTAGAGGTGCTTTGACCAATTGATTACTCACTGGAATAAATACATAGAATGCCAACAAGACTATATTAAGGAAAATTCATGTTTTATTCATTGATTCTTTTTTTATCCTGGAAAATACAGCTTCAATCACATTTCTTTTTTTAACATGCCTTGTTTATATGTTTACCGATTTGAAACCTGAATCTGAAATCTGGAGGATGAATAGTTGGATGTATACCTTTCCCAAGGGTATTAGCACTATTCGCATAGTGCTAATACCCTTTCACATAGTGCTAATACAATAAATGCAAACAGCCTCATCCAGTATTTGAACTCGGGTCGACAAGTCTATTTCCTATGACTGTAACAATTACACCACACACCTCCATATGTGCTTTGTATATATATATATAAACACACACAACCTTTTGTTATTTTAGTCAACAGTCGTCATATATGGGGTAAGTTGTAATGAACTTATTTTCAAATTGATACTGTAGCAAAAACTTCTGCTTATCTGAACCTGTTTTCCACTGTGTATCATTCACAGAAACTTTGACTTGATTTTCCAAATCATGATCGACTGATGTAACTCAACTGTTGACTCTTTATACACCTTAGTCCCCTCTGTCAAAAAGTGGAAGAACAGTATTACTTCAATCAGCTATCCAAATAGATATGTAAACTTTTCCTCACAGTTAAAACATAAAAGAGAAAAAAAAGATGGTTGCTTGTAGTTTTTCATATAATCAAATATTTCATTTCCTCACCCACTTTAATAGCTTTGACAGCCCTTATATTTTATTCCCACACTTTGCAACATTTAATCTTATTGATATAATAAATCCTCCTATTTTCTTGTTACTTTCCATTTATTGAAATACCATATAATTTCTTCTGAACAAACAAAAAGTTACCCTGTTATCTCATAACAAAAAGAAGCTAGAATAAATGTTTAGATCTTGTTTTTAAGTCTTTTTCTTTTTTTTTTGGTTTTTCTTTAAGAAATCCTCTAAACAGTTGTTTTGCTAAATATCTTTTTTTTTGTACATTTGCCAATTTCTCACTAACACTAAATTAAAGCAGTGACATGTATCAATAATATTATGTTAATTTCATTTTTTATAAGATCAAAAATTGTCAACCTTTATTATTGTTACACTCTGCAAGATTTTCCCCTGTTGGTTGGGGCTATAGAATACACAGGCTGCTCCTCTGTAGTGCCTCCCCTCTCATAGGGCTACCTGTTTGCTATGAGTAGTGATTTGAAATGCTTGAGGATAAGATCTTGGTGGCTGAGCAGTTCATGATAATTAGCTTACAGGGAAATGCAAACAGCATAGACTCTGGTTGCCAATTCCATTTCCTATGACGATAACCATTACCCAAAGAGTTCCTCTTAAGTATTACTCTCCGTTATGTTATTTTTATTTGTTTGATTTTTATTAGATAGGGTATTTCCAACTATTTTTATCAGGACATTAACTATTTTTGTTAGATAGGGTATTGTAAACTATTCCTATTGTCAACTATTTTTATTATTAATTTTTCACTCATATTTTATTTCATCTCAATTTGATATTATTGCTATTTTACTCAGGATCAGAAATCAAGTATAAGCTCTCAACAATATTTCAACCTGTGACCCTTTTACCCTGGGGGGGAAAGCTTGGTTAAATACACCAGCTGAACTTAACAGCTTGGCTGAAGATCAAATCTAACCTTTTAATAACCTATCTTTCATTCTTTCCCAATCTCTTTTGGCAACACATTTATTTTTCTGCTTGTATTTTATTTTTTTATTTTTTATAAGACAATGAATTGTCAACCATTTTAATTATCACTTTTTGACTTGTATTTCTTTGGTTTCTTTTTCCTCATAACACCATCAAATCACCAATCTATCTTTACAGTAAACAAAAGCACAGAACGAGGGAAAAGGATCAGTTCCAAGTGAGCAACATGGATGTTTCTTTGTTTATATCAACAAAAATTCTCAAGAGACGTTATTACAAAATTTATCCCTGACATTTTAGAGATCAAGTCAGGTTAAATCAGTTAATTAAGAGAACCCATTAAATACTTCCATAGTCAATTAGTTCTTCAGTATAGATTTAGCTCTTGTGCAATCTCTAAATATACTGCAGTAGAATTTCACTTTAGAAAACAGGCTTATCACTAAGCCGAAAATAAGTTTGGGTGGTCAATGCCAAAAGTTATATGACTCAGTTAGAATTGTGTCTCTATGATGGAAAACCAACCAACAGTAGCTGTTCCCATAAATGCTCGGATTTTTATTGATACTATGATTTTCCCAAACTATTGCCCTTAAGGTAACCTCCAACCCTTTTTTCATATATGTGCATACCTTTTTGTCTTTAGCAAGTGCAGTTATTCATTGAGATGAGATACCTTCCATTGTACGACTGCTTTTCATAACACGAGGTGTTTTATTTATTTAAAAAACATGACTGAAATTAATAGATCAAAGGGCAAGTGTACAATAAATGGATTAGGGCAGATAACTTCTGACGAGTCTGTTAGTGTTAATTTGTACTGACTAAAGTGAATTTCAACAATATGTGATAGAAAACGGTGGTCTTTGTGTGCTGGGTATCACGTAAAACTCAATCTTATGGGGAAGTCCAAATTCTGGAGCTTCAGGGAGTGTGAATTATCCCTTCATCACCATTACTCTCAGGTCCTCTGACCCGGAATGGTATTACCTCTTAGGGTCCCATCTATGCGTTAAATAGAAAAAATGAATTTTAAAAAGATGTGTACCATCAACAATGAATAGAACAAAACATCTTTGGCATAAAATAAACCAACAACAGTTGACAAGCTGTAAAATCCAACCAACCAACCAACTTTATCGATACTGATGCTGATACATCTTGACCTTGTTCCATGGTACAAGGTTAGATAAATAAAGTGAATAAGAAATATAATAGTGATTTTCAGTTAAACTTACAAATCGTTGTCAAAATTAAAATGGAAACTTATTTGGTGGTGATCCATGACAGTTTAACTAGAGTGTATGAATGAACTTTTTTGTGAATTGGATTATGATTTAGGGGTTAAGGTTGTTTTTAATTACATATTGCTTTAAAAAAAACCCCAAATTACTATATATTTAATGTTGAAAATTTTTTTTAAAACCAAGTTTAATTGAAATTATACATTGCAATACTAACACAAACAACTGAGACTAATGTGTCTACCATTGGATTCAATGATTAATTTCAATGGTTAATTAAATAGTAATTTGGGTTTTTCTGTTGTTTTTTAAGCAATACGTAATTAAAAACAACCTTAATCCCCAAACCCCTAAACTGTAATACAATTCACAAAAAAGTTCATTCATACACTCTAGTTAAACTGTCATGGATCACCACCAAATAAGTTTCCGTTTTAATTTTGACGACGATTTGTAAGTTTAACCTTATTTTCTTGAAAGGAATATAGTTAGTTTTTTTTTTTTTTTTTTTTTTTTTTTTTTTTGTTGGGCAGTCATTTATTTTGGGTGCAAATATGTTGTCTCCGATTTACTTTTCATGCTTGATATTAGTAGGGGAAATTCACTCAATATTGAATATTACGGCTGCACCACTTGAAATCTAACAAAGCATCTAGAAATATAATATATATATATATATATATATATATATATATATATAAATGAATAAACTTATAACCATTGGAAAATTCTTCCAAGCTGTACTCATATCAGTGCTACTGTATGGCTGCACCTCTTGAACTCTAAGAAAGCATCAAGAAAAAAGCTTGAGGAGTTGCATTCAAATACTGCATGCTGTCTAAAACAAACTTATAAAGGAGCAACCCACAAAAAGCTTCTGTGTGGCCACTTGCCCCATCATACAAACCATCTGAGTAAGACGAACGAGATATGCTGGACACTGCTGGAGAAGCAAAAATGAACCATAAATGGCACCTACACATGCACACAACAGTGTAGGCCTACATCAATCAGCTTTGTACAGATTCTGTATGCTGTGCAGAAGACCCCCAGTGAAGATTACCAATAGGGACCATTGGTGAGAGTGGTCATGGGTATCAGGGCTGCTAGTAGGATGTAATGATTTGTTGGAGTTTTTATGAGATAAGGTGTGCTCTAATTCCCCACCTGGATTTATAGACTAGCCAAGTCACAAGGTTTACTCTTCCGGCCAATCAACAAGCCATACTGCATGGCTGATACATTACTTAAACATGAATACTTGCCACAGTTCACTTGCAATCATTGAGGAGGAACTTACGACCATTTACGAAAGAATTGAGGAATCTTTGCCAAAGACCTAAAGGATTCATTATCGGAGGACTCTCTACCAAGGATCCAATTCCACTGGATAAGCACTCTTGCTTGAAAGCCAAAGGATGACCCATAAAAACTTAACATGATTATAATGATAATTTTGGTGTTTTTATTGTGAAGATATATATAATTTTTAATTGGCAAGAAGTGTTGTAAAATAGCTAATTTCAATCCAAGTATTGACCTCCTACCCAGGTGCTTTAGCTAGTAATTACAATATGGTCAAAGCACTGAATGGTTTCATCTTTTGGTCAGAACTAATGCCCAATCTGTATTTATAATGCTCAATATGTATTTATAAAAACAATATTGTCTTCTTTTGCCCTGTTGAATGCTGTTATATTTTTGCAATGCTATAACTGTAGAAAAAGATACAAACTTTCTTTAAGTAAATATTTCTTGAAATAATCTGTTTATTCCAAGTTTTCCAAATATTTTCTCAGTCTATTCCCATGGGCTAAGATTAGTTGGTTCAAAATTAGGCTTCACAGTTTAAATAGCTTTATTTATTTATTGTCACCAAACAAAGAAATATTTTTCACCCAAACAGGATCTTAAAATAAATTTGGTAATATAGCCAATATATTTTGAAAGATCCTACTGAAAACTGGACACTTTAATATATCCTATAAAATAAAAATGAAAATATTCTGTACATAAGTATATAACATATATATGTGGAGGCAGGTTTGTGTAATGGTTATCGTCATAGGAAATGGACTTGGCAACCTGAGTTCAAATCCTGGACAAGGTTGTTTGTATATCACATAGCACTTATATCCTTGGGAAAGGTATGCATCCAACAATTCTCCCTCCAGCTTTGTGTAAATAGTAGGGCAGACTAAATTTTTTAACTTTGGTTATGCAACCACTCTAGGAGAAAGAAAACTCTGAATTCAAACCTGTTAAACTCTGTCAAAGACATTGACCTTATATTGCACCTACTAGTGCAGTGGAGTGGATAAAATATGTACTAGCAAGAATTTGTGCCCTACAGGTGTAAGTATTTAAGTTTTAATGTAATGAAATATATTAAATTAAAAAAACTACCAAAATTAAATAAGAACACATATAAAAAGATTGCACTTATTTTAATTATATTTTAATTGGTTTCTATATAAAATAATTCATAGGATTGATTTTAATATATTAGAGAATAAAACAATAATATTAGAGATCAATAACACCATGTAATTATTTATCAATTATTTTGTTAAAATCAGTTTGCAAATTAACCACACCATATATTAAGTAAACCTTTATGTTTTAGTGATATGTAAGACGCATTGCAGTATTGGAAATGTGCTAATAACATGGGCTGTTTTGAGGCAAATCTAACTTGGATTTTGATAGTGTTGTGGGGTTTTAAGGGGTCAAATAAGAACAAAACGATGGGTAACAAATGTAGGAAAATGTATTAACAAAAGAGTAGACAATTACAGTACAGAGAAGTGGGAATTACGTCCGACAATAGAGTTATGAGCTGACTCACATTGGCTTACTCTACAAGCCATAATTGTCCCTGTTACTTATAGTAACCGTCGGCGCATTCCATTAGTCTATAGGGTATATCACCTATAACAGATAGGCATCAAAGCAGCCTAATAAATAAGATTTATTCTATGTATTAATGATTTTGACTATAAATGAAATACTCATTGATAAACTTACGCAATTCCTGAGGGTATTGTGATGTAAGCAGTGATGTAGTTCAGTTACTGACTGACAGATACTGAATCTCCATTATAATAAGATATAGATCTTATCTTAAACCATGCTGTCAGTATAAAAGATTTATAGCAAACAAATTGATGCTTGCACTCATTAGCATCACTTTAATGTCATCAGATGATTATACAGCCCTTTGCTCACATTACCATAATGACAACATATCATTATACAGCACTTTAACTTCACATTAATGACAACAGATCATTATGAAGAATTTTGCTGCCATTACATTAATAATAGCAGATCATTACATGATTCATGGCTAAGATCACTGTAATGACATCAGATAATTATACAGCTCTTCACTAAAATCATTATAATGACAGCAGATCATTACGTAGCTCTTTGCTAATATCAATTTGTAATTGTGTCCTTTTTTTTTTCTTTTTTTTTTTTAAGAGGGTAATGTTAATATGTAAACAAAGCTGCCACAATGTATGTGTGCTGGAAGAGGCATCAAAGCAGCCTAAGAAAAATCTTTCTGTAGTGAAGTATTGCCCAAGTGGGATAAGCACGTTAGTGTGGCTTGTATGTGGTATCTATATATCAATACTCTTGTTCCTTAATCTTCCAACTGTTATCGTGTTGCAACACTCTCTGGTTAAACATGAAACTGTCCAAATCATCCAAGATGATATGCAAAAATGTAAATCTTGATTGTCGCTTATCCACCGGATTCTTATTTCTTAAGAGTGCTGTAACCTCAACTAAATAATGGACCATTCCGATTTATTGTATAAAAAGGGAAGAAAAAGGCTATGCTACACAGAAAAAATATAAGAAAAAAGAAAGAGAGCAGGGTCAAGACACAGAGAAGGGGTGAGTGCATGGAAGTGATAATGCCAATCTTTTTCAATTGAACATGATGAAAAGAAGAGAGTTAAATCAAGATTATCATACTTTTTACATATTGAACTATTTAGTAATAACATTTTAAATGTAATAATTGAATTATTATACTGTGATATATCCACAGGTCCTGCTTGTAAGATATAAATACCAGCTTTCTTATCTCAAATCACACTCCTCCCAGAGTTTACATATATGTAGCAGATGGCTCAGTTGCAATAAACACTCGCATGATTAATAACACTTCTGTGGATTGAACTCCTGACCTCTAGTTTACAAATAAATGTTCGGAGTCACTGTAGTCCTTGGATTGATTTACATAGATGCAGGTCAGTTGTTGACCAATGGTTGTGCATTTCTGGCAAGAGAGCCATAAAACATTGGGATTTCTGTCAGTAGAGAGAAACTTTTCCAGTATGCAAACCAAGAAGAACAGATGGCAAGTCAAGGAAAGAAGGATACATAGAAAGAAATCAGAGATGTTTGTGCTGATTTGTTAACAACATTTTTGCTTTGTCCCTGTGAACTACCCCTGGTGGACTACAAGGGGGTTTACAAACTTGTTGCTCAGCATTATAGTGTCAGTCATTGTTTGGTTGTTAATAAACCGTTAGAACTGAAATAAGTTTTAATTAGTTTGTTGTTGTTAATCTTAGAATAAATGCTATACTAACATGATACTGGCACATAAACAGAAGGAATAACCAAGAAGAAAGGACAGCAAGGGAAGAAAGAAAAATATGTCTAGAAAAAACAGAGCCAAATAAAGAAAGGATGTGGGGTCTTATGCCAGTTACAGTACTTAAATAAAATGACTTATTTCCATGACTACCACATGTGTCTTTGGCTAGTTGCTCTGTTAATGCCTTCTGTGCCCACGTTGTGTCCTATTGATCCACAGAACTGGGGTCTATGCAACTTGTTTGGAGTGTCATTTTGACAGGTCAGAAGATCAGTGGAAATGTACTGCTGTAGTTATTGGCAACTTTAAGAACGAGACAACACACCGTTAACAATAACATTGAGTTATTCAGTAAATATGGACTGGACAGTATTGAGGTCAGTTAGCCTACTGTTGGTTTGAATAACAGCAGCTAAGTGCGACTGAAGCAGTGTCCAAGACAGTTGGTATAAATAGGACTCAAGAATGATCCATCCATGAATCTGGGTGATTCCATTCCTTGAGTTCTGATTGGCTGCTTGACTGCTTGATTTGAATGACATTGTGGAGTCTTATATATACTCTGTCATTTTGCAGTGGACTTTGTGGCTTTTGGGTTTGTATTGAGTTACAACCGTTTGCTGCCTTGTCTTCCCAGTTTGACGGTAACTGGAACTTTAATTATTCTTCAGACAGCATCAGTTCTTTTATCAGAGGTTTTTTTTTTTTGGCAACAAGGTCTATTTCTTCTAGTGGCAAATTTCTTATTTTAACAAGAAATCTCATGATTCTTTCCTCTAGTGCTCCAGTCTGACTGACTTTTTAACAATTCAAAACATCTATGATAGAGAAAAAATTGTAGCTAATTTTGCAATCATCACAAGTGTCAGCCAGTGCAATCCGCCAGCCCCCAAAATAAGTCTACCCCTTGATTTCTGATAGTTTTGATAAACATATTACCTTAGTGACCAGCAGTCACCTTTGCCTATATCTGTAAACCCAATAAGTAAAATCAAAATTTATACAATATTTTGATTTTCCCATTTTAACAAAACCATTTCCTTTAACTAACAAAAATATATTTTACACTTTTCCTCTTTTGTTAAAAATTAGTTGACAATAAGAAAAAGAACTCACCATGTTACAGATGTTTGTGCTGGATTTGTTAACAATATTTTTCTTTGCCCTGATAAACAACACTTACTTTTTGTAAATCCTAGTTCATCATTATGATAAGCATGATTGAGTTAACACAAATTTTGGTGGCCGTCTCTCTCATTCTTTACAGTTCTCTTTGCATTGCCCTTGGTTTCTACTGCCTACCAAACTCAGCCTGTCTGCTGTTATAGTCAGATGGCACAATAAAATACAGCAATAATTTTGGGTCACAAAAATATTTCCTCTTTTCAACAGTTATACCTCAACTTGTACCTATTCACTATGCTACTTACAGTAATCCATTTTCATAACTAGACATTTGAGTGTTTTTTACATTAAATTTGCATTTCTTTTAAGGAAACTTAAAAGCAGTTAAATAAATTTGGGTACCTCATGTGGTTAGCAAGCTAGATTTGCAGACCATTGTTAGTGAGTTCAATTCTCATTGGATACACTATACTTCTGGCCTTATGCCATATCTAAGCGTAGTAAATAACTAAATAAATCTTAATTCACCATTGATATTTTGAGTTTAACAAAAATAGATAATGTATTAAGTTTATTTGAAGAGTCAGAACAAATTTAGTCAATTTTGAAGTTTTTTTTTTTTTAATGCCAGTTTTACACTATGGTATTTTAGAACGAGACTTAATAAGATAACCAAGGAGGTCTAAGGAAATCAACTGAAAAAAAGTCAAGAAAATAATTTTATAAGATAGGTGTCAGCATTTTCCTTTTACATTTTGATTTTTAACAAAAGGGGAATTCCAAAAAAGTTTTACATTTTTTTAATTTGTTTCTTTTTTTTATTCTTTCGTTTGCATTTTTTCCTTGTATTTAAAAAAAAAATTTTTTTATTTTTTTTTATTTCAAATATAATTTTAAAAATAGATATTCTCATATTGTGATGAACAAAAATGTTGCTTTGCCTGTCTACTGTTTACATCAAAAATGTGTCTCTGCATACAAAAGAGTTAAGTGTATTATAAATTCTAAATAAATAAACATAAAGTTAAATAAATAATTTAACAAAATGACTAGATTCGACATTAAGTAAAGTTGGTGGAGTGGCCTATTGTCAATATGATCCCGGCAGCAAGGGAGTCTATACCATTGATTTTTGTGGAGTGGCACACCTACCATCAGCTCCCCACTTTACTGCACAGATCAAAGTGGTGCTATTCATGCACTGAGTTGGCAAGGGCCAATATCAAACTCAGAATCTTGTGGTTGCAAAGTGAATGCTCTACTGACTGAGGAATGACCTGAAAAGGGTTGATATGCTGTGAAAAAATCAACTAAGTAATCAAAAGGAGAAGATAATTGGAGATCCAAGGGTTTCTTCAGTAGTATACTTCTAGCCAATTAGTATTTAAAATATTCCTACACATCACAATCACTTCACTAGTGTGTTTTTTCTTGGAATGGTAGGACACCACAAAACAAGTATGTTTCATCATCATGGAGCTGCTCTGACAGCACAGACCTCCATGATTCTTTGTCTCCTTCTCTCTCATTCATTCCTATCAGTCAGTACTCATGCAAGTCCTCCTCACAGCATCCAGTATCTGCACAGAGCTAATTAATTTAAGTTTTTACTGGTCGGCATGTGTCCATGTGTAGGTATCCAGAGAAAACATCACTTACAAATTTGTCCTTCCTTTTTGAGTAGTGTCAAGTATGTCTTGTTACCTCCCCTCATACAAACTATCCAAGTAATAAAAAACAAATTCTGAAATTATAGCAATTAAAAAAAAAAAAATCAGTATTTGGTATAATGACAAAAGCAAAAAAGGCAAAGACCGAAACTGTGAAGTGTTAATTTCTTCCATATATATATATATATACACACACACACACACACACCACTCCACATGAGCAGGATGTGGGACATGGTCGATTTATTAAGCGGAGTTTAACAGGTTTGAATTCAGAGTTTTCCTTCTCCTAGACTGGTTACCTTGCCAAGATTGAAGTGTCCTGTCTGTCCTACTATTTACCTATAGCTGGAGGGAGAATAATTGGATGCATACCTTTCCCAAGGGCAAAAGTACTATGTGAAATGCAAACAGCCTCACCAGGATTTGAACTCGGGTCAACGAGTCTATTTCCTACGATTGTAACCATTACACCAAGCACCTGCATTATTTTTTCCATATAGGCAGAAACAGTTATATATATATTCTGAAGAAATACAAATCTTTGATTTAATTTTCATTAATAACTACTGTTAACAGTTAAAGCAATTTGTCTTGTTCATCAGAGCAGAATTAATTCCAGTGCCAAGATTTCAATACCCTTTATTGTTGTTTTCTATTCATATATTTAATTCTCTAGAAGAGAATGAATAAAAGACAAATGTGACTAAATTTAATTATAAAATCAATAGTGTTTTTAATCAACATGTTTTTTTTTTTATTCTATAAGCTCAACTGACCAGTGGCAATCAGAAAATCAATGTGCTTTTCTTGATTTATTATCTTCAATAAACAGTAATTTTTATTACAATTGGAAGTCGATCTCAGCAGTTTAATAGTATGAGAAAGAACATCTTTAGATTTTTCTTGTCGGTAATTGTGTAAGTATACACTTACATTACGACTAACAGATCTGGCTGATGAGCCACCATCTACTAGGCTGTGAAAGAATTTGAGTTCAACTGGATAAAACACCAAAAATTGAAACAAGCTGTTAGAAAGGATGAATTTCAGTCCAGCAACATCTAAAGTGGAGAAGTTCCAACATGTAATTTATGTGGAAGAGTGTCTTTCCACGGCTGGCCTGGTGAGTCATTTAAGTAAACATAAGGATACTGTGCCAAATGCTACTGGCACTCAAGTATGTTTACTATGTAGTGGATTCTTCAGAAGTCTCAGTGGACTGAAGAGTCATCTTTACACTCACAGCCTCTTGGATGGAAAAAAAATGGTCTTGCTCGTGCATGAGTTGACAGCCAATATATACATATTGTGTGTAAATGCATATTTAATTGGATAGTTTCAATCTAAAGAAATACGGTTGGTTCATTGGTTTTAAGGCTTGTCAACCCTGGTTGAATTAGCTCAATTGGTAGATCAGCAGCTACAAGGTTCTGGGTTTAATACCAGCCTACACAAAAAGTGCATGAGTAGCACAGCTTGGATCTGTGTGGTAAATTGGGGAGCTGATGGTAGGTGTGGCGCTCCACCTCAGATCCAAAAACAATCTCCTGGTCTAGCACTAGCAAAAAAGGGATAGACTTCCTCGCTGTCTGACTGATACTGACAATAGACCACTTTACTGCCACCAATACAGTTTCAATTAATCATTCCTATTCAATAATAAGGATTGGTTTGCACACAGTTATATAGTTTCAAGTATTCTTATCTAATGCTAATAATCTGTACACAATTATATGGTTTAAAGTAAGTAAATAAATTCATCAGGGTGGCCTAAAGTCAGTATCAGCCAATCAGTGAGGGAGTCTATCCTCTTTTCACTAGTGTCAGACCATGGAGATTGTGTCTGAGGTGGAGCGCCACGCCTACTATCAGCTCCTTACTTTACAGCACAGATCCCTGTGCTACTCATACACTGAGTTGGCGAGGGCCGGTATCGAACTAAGAAACTTGTGGTTTCTAGCCAAACACTCTACTGACTGAGCTAACCTGGCCCTTTAAAGTAAGTATTCCTATTTGATAATAATAATTGGTTTGCACACAGTTATATTGTTTCAAGTATTCCTATCTAATCCTAATAGATTCCAAAGAGATATATTTGACTCATAGATGGGGCTCTAACAGGTTAAGGTGGGCCGAGGTATAATGGTAGCAAGGGGATATTCCAGACTTCCTATAGCTCCAGAATGAGCCTCATCCCAAATGCAGTTTAGTGTCATGCCCAGGACACTAGAGAAATAAGATTAGCTTTTGAGAGAGCAAAAATCATTTTTTATTTATTTATTTATTTCTGCTTAAAAAATAAGACATTGTTTTTGATTTTAACTTTTAAAAAAAAAAGTTTTGAAAAGAGATGTTTCTCAGAAAATAAAGATGTGAAGAAGTTAAAGCAGGAAGAAAAAGAAACCCACAAAACTGGTTTTACAATTCCTAAAAAAGTAATCTTATCTAAATATAAAAAAATAAAGAATTCTTTTGTATATATTTATATATACACAATTTAATGTGGGTATCTTCATATATATGTGTAAAATTAATAATTGTACATGTATAAATGTATATCTGTCAATTTTCTCTCTCTCTCTCTCTCTCATATATATATATACACACACACATACATATGTTCATATAATTGGAAAAAATATTTTGGTAAAATAATACTAGATCTATATCATATACATATATATATATATATATATGAACCTATGGTAGATATGCCCAAGGTAGTATGGAAAAACATGTTATTGGCATGTGCAAGATAAACATTTCTTTTTTTTCATTAAAAAAATGTTTTTATAATTTTTGTTTTATACTTGTCTAGCATAGTTTAAAGAAAACATTATTTTTTTTTGTTGTTGTTGTTGGGTTGAAGGGTATCTTCCCTACTTCCTTATTTATTGAACCTTCCTAAATTAAAACTTTGCCCAGAGCATCTATATTTTTCTTCACTTTCCAATTTTTTTTTCAAATTCCAAAGAAAGATATTTTTTTATAGAACTTCCATTATTTCTTAAAGAATGCTTTTAAGCATTTACTTCTCTTTCTTCCTGAAATAATTTGTAAAATACAAACATAATAAAAATGATAATCTCCTGCTATTTCATTCAACAATGGCTAAGCACGCCTCCTTATATAGATATTTTAAGTAAGTATTCACCAAACCCCACTGACACAGGCAGGATGGGACACAAGGTCGTTTTTAAGTGGAGTAAAGCTGGTTTGAATACAGAGTTTTTCTTTTTCTCTTAATGTTGTATACTGCTTCTTAAGTTCTTACTACTTTGATCTCTCTGCCTTATCTTTCATTGTCCATTGTTCTTTTCCAAGTTTTATTTTCTGTTTCTTCATATCAGGATGGTCTTTCTTCTTCCATCGAGGTTATCTGCTTCTCTCTACATCCCATCTTTCTAAGTTTTTAGTCATGGAAACAACACTGAGGCATATTTTTGTGTATACACTTTTATTATCCTGAATTAATTATGTCCTGATGACTCAGGCACTCAAGAGCAGAAACATAACTATGTCTACCCAAATTGGACTCTCTCTTTTCTCTCTCACCCCTTTCAGACTATCCTTCCTCTTTCCCACCCCTTCCAGACTCTCCTCTCTCTCCCCTTCCAGATCCTCTTTTCTCTCTGTCATCCTTTCTAGTTTCTCCTTTCTCTCTCTCTCTGTCACTCCTTCCAGACTCTATTTTCTCTCTCTCTCTCTCAACCCTTCAAAATTCTGTTATCTTTTCTAGGCTCTCCACTCTCTCTCAACACTTTTAAACTTTTCCTTTTCTTTCTCATTGTTTCCAGAATTTCTTTTCTCTCTAACTTCTACTACTCTCTCTCTCTCTCTCTACAATTTATGCAGCATTTTTATTTCGTACCATATATCCTATTGAAAGTGTTTTTAATATTTTAAATATAAACATTGTTTACACAGTGTCCCCTGTCAACAGATGACCTTGTGTTGTTTTTTCTTTGTTTCATTTAATCATAGTTACAAAACTGCATGCTCAAATAACTACTTGAAAAACAATGGTCAGAAAGTTAGTATTACAAATGAGTGCTAGTTTGTGAATTTGCTCTTCCTGGAGGGTCATGCTATTGCAGCCCTGTAACAGTATGCTTACAAAAAGATCTGGACCATATGACCTTTAGGCACCCCTTTTGCAATCTCAATTCTTAAGGACATTTTTTCATTTATACCACCAAAATCTGGTTGTTTGTTAACAGACGATTTTTAGAGGTTTTTTTAAAAATTATAATACTAACCCCAACCCACAACTGGATTTTGACAGTGTAAATGAAATAAATGTCCTTATGAATCGATATCGCAAAAGGGTCATATGGTCCAAAATTCTCACACATCTATTACTTCTATTGAGTTTACTGAGACAATAAAGTCAACTTGTTATCACTTTTGTCAGAATTTGTTCTTCTGAATTTGAGGAAATGATAGTCAACCAAATATTGTTCTTCCACAAGACATTATCATTATGCACAATTTTATTTGCTGTACCCGCAAAAATTTCCACTTGTTCAGGAAAGTGGTATATTATAATTATTTGGTCAGCCAAAATGAGTACATTAACTGAACTCACCATTTCAGGTCTGCTCACCATTAGTAGAATTTTCTAGCTTGTCCTCATCTTGAATACTATTTCAACTTTATATCCGAAAGTCTTGTCACCCCTAAATATTGTTTTGACTAAATATTATTTTTATTTTGATAATATATAAGTTATCTAATTATTTTACTGTTAAAAAAATAAAATAAAAATATGTAAGGGATGACAAGATTTTCAGACCATTCTATATATATATATATATATATATATATATATATATATATATATTATATATATATATAGTCATCAGGGTGGTCTAAAGTCGATATTTGCCAGACAGCGAGGAAATCTGTCCACTTTTCCCTAGTGCTAGACTAAGGGGATTATTTTGGCATCTGAGGCAGAGCACCACACCTACCATCAGCTTCACACTTAACTGTGTTTAGTATGTACTATGGTGTCAACATTTTGTTTACCCAAAACTGACCTTATTAAGGGCAAGGTCATCATGCACAATTTTGGGTGCTGTAAACACAGAAATTTCCACTTGTTCAGAAATGTCCCCTATTGTAACTCTTCTGTCAGACAAAATAAGCACATAAACTGAACCCACCATTTCAGGGGTGCTCGCAATGTTTTTTGTTTTTTTCTGATAAGATAGGATTTTAAGTCACTCTAAAATCTTAACTGAGAAAATATCTATGAACAAAGAAATTGTTGCTGTTTTGTATCTCTGAACAGGCTTAAATATAGAAATGCATTTTTTTCTATGAAATCTCCAAGTCTAAAAAAAAAACAAATTTCACATAGATAAGATTTTGAAAACAATGAACTCATATTGAACCAAACCTTTTATGACACAGTTATTTCATTGAAGCCATATGTCATTTGTTTTCAGTTTGTACAGTTTGGTGACAAGGTTATTATATTTTCTTTTTCAATTTCCCAATGGAAAAATACTTAGATGTATATTTACACTTGTATGCAAATAACTTTTTCCTCTCTCTTTATTATATATATAAGTGTGTGTGTGTGTGTGTGTGTGTGTGTGTGTGTTGAGAAATTGTTATATACTTTGAGTAATGCTTTCCTTTCATATACAAGTTTTCTATTTTCTATGCACTTTCAAATTGCTGAAGGGTTATAAACTTTATATATAGAAAAAAAATATTTGTCAAAAATTTACATATTGAGATATTTATATTTATGGGAGGAAGAGATAAATATAACAAAGAAAAAAACATCCAATATTTTCTCTTTTTAAAACTTTATCTTTCTAAGTTCTCCATGAAATTCCCCTGAAGATGATTTTCTCTTTATTTTTCATTTTATTTTTCCTTTAAAAATGGCAGATTAAGAAACCTTCAAATTTATCTTTTAAAAAAAAAAGAAAAAAAAAAGCCAAATTCATTTCAAATTCTATGAAAGGATATAAAACTTTTCATATCAGACAAGACAGAAATATGTTTCATAACTAGGTGGGGGAGTCCCTATGGCATAGTGGCTAATGTACTGGACTTCAAAATTATAGTAAGTGAGTTCAAACTCAAGTCATGCTATTATATAATCCAATCCATACTGTATTTTATATATGTGGATTGTTAAAGGTATCATGAGAAAATTATCCTGAAATTAATTCTAATTAGGAAATTTACCATTAACAGTGAATAAAGTAAACCTGTCTTAATTCACTTTTCTTCACTCCTTTTACTGATCACTCCTTTATTCAGAAAAAGGAGGGACTTAAGTAAAAAGATAAAAATAAAAAGCAGATTTTCATGATTTTTATATTATATATCCTTAATTTATAAAACAAAAGATATATTTCAAAATGAAGTGGAAAGACAGGAAAATACTTTCTAGTAAGAGGTTATCACCCCTTTCAAGATTGAAAAACACATTTTTAAGCTAATGGCAAGAATTTATATCAACAGTAAATCCCCATATTTGAAATCATCTCCTCCCCAAAATACTAATTCTAGTCATCCTAAAAGTGACACTTATCTTTCCCTATATAATCTGTTCTTATCCTCCCACAAGACCCTTCTTTTTTTAAGGTGGAGACAGCTCTACACATATATTTAGGTTGCCTCAGGCATCAGAGATTCACTCTGACTCCTACCCTTTGAAGGAGTTGCCAGAAGGTATGGCCACTAAGAACTGGAATTATTTTGTACTTCAAGATTGAAAAGAAGACGGAGACATTACAAAGAAAGAAAAGGAAAAATTAAATACAGTGGTACCTTGACTTATGAGTTCCCCACTCGGTTGATTTTTTTGTTTTGTGTTGAGAGTTAAAATTTTGAGGTATAAACGAGCTTCAAATATGCTTATATTAATAAGTTCACAAAAAACACTTGTTTCCAAATTGATTATGCTTCAGAAAAATATTTATAAAAAACTAAACATTAAAACATATTACAGCACATAATTCATTACATCCTATTTTATTATGTTTTTATACAATTGTGGTATATTGGTTAATAAGAAAGGAAGCACCGTTTCAGCCATTGTTTTTTTATAAGAAACAGAAGCACTATTTTGGCCATTTTTCAGTTGGGATAATAAAAAAGGCAGAAGTGGTTATTCCACCAGATGACGTTCAACTGGATTACTTGTGTTAGTTATTCAATAAGCAAGATGTGACAACAATACAGTGCTATTTTTCTTATTTAAAAAAAAATCTAACAAAAAAAACAATTTTTTTGGGGGGGGGGGGGAGGTATTAATAGCATTTCAGTTTATTTCAATCCAATTTGATCTCTCTGATGAGATAAAGTGAAAATTCTTCCAAGCTGTAGCCATGTTAGTGCTACTGTATGGCTGCACCACTTGGACTCTTGGCTAAAAAGCTGGATGGGACCAGCACAAGGAGGCTGCATGCTGTCATGAACAAATGCTGGAAACAGTATCCACAAGAAAGCAATTGTACAGCCACTTGCCTCCTATCACATAAAATATCAGAGTAAGATGAACAAGACATGCTGGATGCTGCTGGAGAAGCAAAAAAAGAACTCATAAATTATGTTGTCCTGTGGGTACCTAGATATGGTCCCACCAGTGTGGGTCAGTCAGCAAAACCTTCATCAATCTATGTGAATATTGGATGCAGTGCAGAGAAACTTCTAGGAGCAATAGACAATAGACATGTGTAGCAAGGAAGAGTTATGGACATCCATACTATAGACATGACTTGATGGTTATGTAGTTACTCAGAAATTAACATCTCAAATGATATCAAGCCCTGTTGGCTGGGGCTTTTGAATACACCAACTGCACCTCTGCAGAGGGGTAAGACCCCCAACCCCAATGAGGCCACCTGTTGGCTGTGGGTGGCGACCCGTGATACTTAAGGACAGAATCCTGGTAGATGAGCAGTCCATGACATGCAAATGTGTTTATAAAAAAATTCAGTATCTATCAAGAATGATTTTATTTCAAAACTTTGTCGGCATTAAATGAGCCACTGAAGTTGATATGCCGTAAAACAAACCAAACCAAACCATCAAATAATATCAATTTTTTTTAAACACACTGTATGTATTACCAACCCTTCCACACAAGCAGGATGTGACAGAAGGTAAATTTCTTAAGCAGAGTTTAACAGGTTTAAATTTAGATTTTTGCTTCTCCTAGACTAGTTGCCATATCAAAGTTAAACCAGTACAGTCTACTATTGACTCATAGCTGGAGAGAGAATAATTGGATTCATAACTTTCCTAAGAGTATTAGCGCTCGACTAGGAAGCACAAGGTTTCTAGTTCGATACCAGCCCTCGCCAACTCAGCATATGAGTAGCATGGGAATCTGTGCGGTAAAGTAAGGAGTTGATGGTAGGTGTGGCGCTCCACCTCAGATGCAAAAACAATCTCCTTGGTCTAGTGCTAGTGAAAAGGGTATAGACTCTCTCGCTGTATTTTTGATACCGGCTTTAGGCCACCCTGATGACTTTACTTACTACTACTATGAAATGCAAACAGACTTGTCCAGGATTTGTACTTGTATCACCATGTCCATTTCCAATGACAATAACTATAACAACATGCTGTATCTCCAAATTTGATATAATGCCACATATCTTGAGATGTCAACAAAAGCCAAGTTCTTTCAAATGTTTATAGAGACCAACTTGGTAACTACTTTATTTCCACAAGTGTTCAACAGAAGTCTTTGACTGTTTACTAAGTTACTCTCAACAAGACTTTTAAACAAGATTTAACTGTATTTTTGGACCAATACAGTTTCTCTGTTTTCTGTGTATTTATTTTTTTCCTATACACCTATACTGTTTATTTTTCTTTCTTTTTTTTTTGTGGATTCCATTACTAATTTTCTCTTTAGTATCAAAAGTGGTTTTCATTTCTCTGAAATTTTACTTAAGAAGGGTTATAAGTGCTACCATGAGTTTTCAGTATTGTTTGTTTATTTTTTTTTTTTGAATTGCTAAGAAATTTGAAAATATCTTGTAGCTGTCTCCTCCTTACTGTCTCAGATTTTTAGTTTTTCAAGTTTTTTTTTTCTTTCTTTTCTTAGATAAGTGGTTTTTCCCCCTTTACAAAATTTTGGCAAAGCACACTGACCTCCTTGTTGTTTTGATAGTTGCAATTTAGTTTATATTTTTTTTTTTTTTTTTTATTTAACACTGCAAGAGACTTTTGCTACTAGAGCACATTTTTCTGACTTTCTGGAAATCAATTCTGAAAATATCTTTCTTTATAATATTTATAATTTCTTTTATAATATAAAAGTATATATTTATCCATGCCTGAAGATCTCAGAAAAGCCATGACTCAAATCATGGTGAATTTTCTTCTTTTTAATTTGAACTTCCATTTTTAAAGTTAATTTTTTTTTTCAAAATTATAAGATCCTATATATTAATACTCATGTTCCTAAATTGTATGACAGTTATCATCTTGCAACACCCTCTGTTTAAGAAGGAGACTGTCCAAATTGTCCAAGATGAAATGCAAAAACGAAAATCCTGATGTGGCACTGAATCTAAGACAAAATTATTATCTATTATTATTTCACATATATTGAACATTATTTGTACCAAAAAGTTTGGTGTTTGCCCAGAACCAAAGCTACAACCTCGGTTAAAATTTTCCAAATCAGAACTCATTAATAATTTAAAATTGGTTAACTTTCAGACATTTTTCGCGACCCCCCCCTCAAATTTGGAGAGCTAAAAGTCAACATAACTCCACCAATTTTTGGAATTGGAAGCTCAAATTTTAGGGAATGTCTAACTTTAACACAATCCACACCTGTACAAAATTTCAGAAAAATTGAAGTGGGTGGGTGATAATTTTACTTTTTTCTCGATGATTTGACATGAAATTGCCCTTATACTTGTTGCCAAAAGACTGCTGAGTTTCAAAATTTGACAGTCCTATTTAGGAGTTTTACCTTACCAAAAATTATGATGTATGTATTTATAGGCCCCTGAATTAAGCCCCAAAGGATGGCAATAGTTCCTTAGTTAGGACAGCATATGCATGAATGGATTTTGGAAGATTTAGGAAATACACAGGTGAAGACTTACCCTCTTGACAGTCAACTCCTGTATCCAGTAGCAAAGTGGGTTTCCATATACAAAGTTAAAGGATGTCCCAAGGGAGCAGAAATTTTAAATGATTTTTAACTTTATTATTCACTTATGTATGTAGTTTCTAGTTTATTCTCTAGTCGCTTAGTTAGGGTCCAGGTGGTGCAGGCATACAGAAACTAGATGGGAGCTGCACAAGAATGCTGCGGGTGATCCTGAACAAGACGTGGAAACAGCAACCTACAAGAAAACGGCTGTACTGCCACCTACCACATATCACCCAAACCATCCGGACAAGACACGCAGGACACTGCTGGAGAAGCAAGGACGAACTCATAAGCAACGTCCTCCTGTGGAAGCCAGCACATGGACAAGCCAGTGTGGGCCGACCAGCAAAAATGTACGTTGATCAGCTCTGTGCAGATGCAGGATGCTGCATAGAGGACCTCCCGAGAATGATGAGCGATAGGGATGGATGGAGAGAGATTGTCATGGATATCCGTGCTGAAAGCGCAACATGATGATGATGTATGTAGACTTGTCCTCATTTTCATTGATTATTATTCAGTGAATAAATGCCATACCAAAAGGCTGAAATAACAATCAAGATAAGGATGCTTAATCAAATACACCAGGGAATAATAATGATAATTTTAGATAATCCTAAACTTTATTATTCAATGAAACGAACTATGATTATGCTACATCTCAGAAAACATTTTTAAACCTGTTCAGTAGGACATTGTAAAAGATGTATAACTGGTTTTAATTCAGAGTTTATCTTCTCCTAGATGGGTGCCATACCAAGGCTGGGATAACAATCAAGATAAGGACACTAATTCAAGTACATCAGTGACAATAATAACCATGCCACACCTCAGAGATTCAGATAACATTTTAATCCTCTTTAGCAGGAAGTTGTAGAAGTTGTAATTTGAAATGTAGGAGGCATGAGAATAGACAATTAGAAATAGGCAGATAGTGGATTTTTAGAATGGATAAATGAACTCTACATATCATTGTTGGAAGTGCAAGATGAGTAAATATAGATCTGCTTGTAGGAAACTTTTGATAACTGCTTTCTCCAGGTCGATAGAATTACATGTCACTCTCTATTTGTTCCACTAGCTGAAACGTTAGCCTGAATTTCTCTTCCGATGGCAACTGATACAGCTTCAGACTTTCAGCCAGTCTGCTCATGCATGACTGATGGTAAAGTTTACTGAGGAACAAAGATCTTCATAAGGTTCCTTATCTTAAATGTTTAAATTGAGATGGGGTGAAGAAAAGGTCAAACAATTGACATGAAGGAAAATGGTAGTTGGGCAAAATATGATTAATGTTGATTTTATGTTTGTGATCAAGATGAAGTTGCTATGAATTTCAACTGGAGGGTAAAGGCAGTTTTCAGGCTGACAGATAGCAATGGTGGGCAGGGGTCAGCAGGGTGATAAGGGTGGAAGAGAAATGTAGTTGAGTTGAAAGTAATATTTATCTAATAAGTATTTGTAAAATATTCTGGGACAAAGTTGTTCATTCTTCCGTTCAACTGTGATTGGTTGACTTGATCCAGTTGTTGTGATAATTCCAAGCTTTTGTTTTGATCCAAGTAATTTTATTATTTCTCTGAATTTCTGAGATGAAGTTTGATCATTTGGATTATTCCAACTATTGTCTTATCTTTATTGTTACTAGCAAGAATATGCACACTCCAGGCATAAGTATTTAAGTTTTAATGAAATGAAATATATCAAATTAGAAAGACTAACAAAATTAAATAAGAACGCAATTACATTTGTTTTAATTATATTTTTATTGGTTTCTATATAAAATCATTTATAGGATTGATCTTAATATGTTGAATAATAAAACAAAAATATTAGAGATCAATAACACAAAGTAATTATTTATTAAACCATTTTTATTAAAATTTATATGCAAATTATCTATGCCGTATATTATGTAATCCTTTATTTCTTAGTGATATATTAGAAACATAGCAGGATTTTAAATGCACTAATAACATGGGTTGTTTTGAGCCAAATCCAACTCGGATTTTCATAGAGACATCATTAATAATAAGATTTGTTTTATAAATTAAATGCTCATTAATAAACTTAGACAATTACTGGGGGTATTTTACATAAGCAATGACATAGTTTCAGTTACAGACAGACACTGAATCTCCATTATAATAAGATATACAATTTTTCAGCAGATTGCCCTCCTTAAAAACAAAAAAAAAAAACGCAATATGAGTCGAGGTAAAAAAAACATACATTAGTATAAAGGTAAAAGGACATTCACTTTATAAGTTCCAAAAATTCACTCTGAATTGGTACAGCGAATATAAGGGTTAAGTTAATACAGTTTAAGTAACAATCATCTTTAAGTTGCTGGTTCAATCCTGGTCAAGGGTGATAATAACATATAATACTTAACATAGCTCAACACTCGTACCCAGTCATTGTTAACAGAATGAGAACCATCTACTCCCATGAACTGAATAAAGGGTTAAGTTGAAATTTCCATGAAGGCTCCCGATTATAACATGAAGTCTCTCAAGTTCGACAAGAAGGTTCCCAAGTTCAACAAGAAACACCTGAAGAGAACCGGAGGGCACATCGGTCAAAACATTGTGTATATAACAATAAAGTTAAAGATAATAGACCGAATAATCAAACAACACACAGTGATTTTATCTTGAGTTATTTGCCCCATAAGAAGCTGTAGCAAATACTATTATGAACTAAATTTAGTCTCATACATTCTAAACTCATGATACAGCCCCTGGGGTAAACAAAAAAATCAGTTATCATAGTTACCAAGTGAATTGAAGAAAGTTAGTGTGGGTGCTTTGTTTCATGTTATATCAACCATTTTGGGTCATTTAATACTGAGTCAAGTCATTTTAATAAAAGTTTTTATGTTTCAAGTTTTTAATATCTTCAAATACTTATTCATGGTGTACATTTATGAGCAGTTTGTTCCATTCAGTAACTTTCATATATTGTATTTATATATTTTGGTATTGTTTATATTTTCTATTATCATATCTTTTAGATTTTTCCATATCGACCCACAGACTTAATATTGAAAGTTGAGTAAATTCAATTAATAACAAATGTGAAGGAAAACAAATTCAAAGATATAATTCCACCCTCTCAATGGGGTTTCAAATATGCCGACCGTACCTCAACTTCCACCTCCAAAATTCAGGGTAAATCGTAAAGCAGAATGGATTCTTTAGCCTTGGTAAGGCAACTGGTCATCTTGGAAAACAAAAACTCTGAGTTCAAACCAGGTGAACTCTGCTCAAAAATTGACCTTGTGTTGCATCCTGCCCATGGTAAATATAGGTATATAGTTTTAGTGCATGTCACCACTTGCTGGATTATTCTATACCAATGTCAGTTTAACAGTTATTGCCTCTAATTATAAATAGTAATATATAGGGGCTGATTTAGCTCAGTCGGTAGAGCGTCTGTGAAGGAATCATAAGGTTCAGAAATTAAAACCAATCCTCGCCAACTCAACAACTGAGTGTCACAGCTTGGGTAAGCTGATCTGTACATCAAAGCATCTAGAAGAGCTGATGGTAGGTGTGGCATTCCATCTCAGCAAAAACAACCTCCCTGGTCTTGCACTAGTGAAAAGGGGATAGACTCCCTATCTCTTCAGCTGATATTAACAATAGGCCACTCTGCAGACTTTACTTATTTATGCTTAAAATTATATCTTCCCAAATTGATTTTAAACAAAAATATAAATCCACATCCTTTAAAGAAGTTTATACGAAAAGAAAATACTATGGTTTAGCTCAGTCAGTAGAGCATCCACCTGGGAACCGCAAGGTTCCAGGTTTGATACCAGTCCTCACCAACTCAGCATATGAGTAGCATAGCTTGGATCTTTGTAGTAAACTGGGAGCTAATGGTAGGTGTGATGCTCTACTTCAGATGCAAAAATAATCTCCCTGGTCTAGCGCTAAACTATACTGATACCAACTATAGGCCACTGTCGACTTGACTTGACTTTTATATAATGCTCTTTATGTGGTGTCCTTTGATAACAGCTCTTCTCTAAGTCTAGCACTTATGAAAAGGTGATAGACTCCCTCATTGTCTGGCAGATACTGACAATAGGCCACTCTGCCAGCTTTACTTTTATATAATGCTCTTGGTATATTCCTCATGGTATTTCCATAATGCTCTTGGTATATTTTGATGATATTAATATGATTCTTTAACATGCAAGGAAGTAGAGAATCTAATTGAAAACCAATGGTCTTCCACTTCTGGGTTTTATTTTAAAGGAAAAGTTACCAATCTTAAAATGTTTAAAGCAGTTTGGGGCAGAGGCTGAGTGAAAAGAGAATAGACTCCCTCACTGTCCAGAAGATACCAACTATAGGCCACCCTGGTGATTTACTAATTTGTATCTGAATGTGTTTCTACTTTTATTTATTAAATATTCCTGAGGATACTGTATGGCTGCACCACTTGGACCCAAATGAAGCACATAGAGAATAAGTTAGATGGGAGCTGCACAAGAATTCTGCATGCAATATTAAATCATAGAAACAACAACCTACAAAAAAGCAGCTGTACAGCCACTTGCCCCCAATCACATAAACTGTTTGAGTGAGATGAACAAGACGTGCTGGGCATTGATGGAGAAACAAGGAAAAAACTCATAAGTCACATTCTCCTATGGATACCAGCCCATGGGCACATCAGTGTGGGTCGCCCAGCCAAGACCTATATTGACTAGCTCTGCATAGATACTGGATGCTGCTCAGAGGACAATGAATGATAGGGATGGTTAGCAAGAGATTGTTATGGATATCCATGCTACTAGCGCAACATGAGGATGATGATGATGACATTAAATGATTTTATACACAGAAGAATTTTCACTTTTGGTTGATTAAAACATGTCTTAATTAAATCCACCTCTTTGTTTTGTCGTGTTCTGCAGAGAAGACTTTGCCAATTGATGGCATCATCCTAAGTGGAACTGTGACTTTTATGATCTGTCTTGCCAGATTTTTTTTTACTTTTGATCAATTCTATGGCAGTTGTTTAAATCAATAAGGCAATTTATTTCCTTTGTTCTAAGGCCGTCCCAATTCTTTAAACAGATTTTCTTATTCTGCATCATGAACACATTTAAGACACAGAAAGAAAAAGAAAAAAAAATCATTCCATTATCTTCTGTCTATAAACTGGCTTACATACAGAAAAAAAATCTAATATCAACTCATATTTGTATAACAAAAGAATTGTTTTAATCTTTGTTTTTGCTTCTTTAAATTTCCCCAGATTATTTCTCTAGAATTTTGATTTTGATTTGAAATTGGTGGAAATTTAGAAACTAGACAGGTTTCATGATTTTTGTCTGTAAGATTAACCCTTATTGTTTGGCTGTAATATTAAAACTTACTTAAAAGGATTATTACATTATTCCATCTTTTTTACGTAGTCATTATAACACTAACAACTTGGTTTGAGAATTGCATAGGCAGGAAACTATTGGTAACCAGGCACCATTGACTTCATGTCCAGGCTATTCTAACTTGTGTGTATGTGTATATGTGTATATATATATAAATATGTATGTTATGTATAAACTTTGTTCTTGTGAACGTTGTTTTGGTTTTTTGGGGTTTTTTTTGTATTTTGAAGCATTTGAAAAAAGAACAAAAACAAAAAAAAATCTGAACAAAAATCAGAATTTTAATATTCAATTGTTTTGTTCCTGGTTTGATCAATTCCGATATTTTGGGTGAACTTTCACTCCTTTTCAAGGTATATGATATGAAACGATCTGGAGAAAAATGAAATGCTGCATATGAGAGCAAAAAAATAAATATATATAATTACATATTTTAACGAAATACAAAACAACTAAACCTATTATTTTTTCAGAGATTTTAAAATTTCCCCATTTCAAGCATTAAAAATCTTTCTTTTCAAATTTTCAGAACATGAACAGTTAAAAATATTTGCATGATATTTTTCAAACCTTGAAACACTTTTGAGTTTTAAAAAAAGATTCCAATTTACGACATAATCAATTTCAAATATTTCACCTATATTATTCATCTTTCTTTAAAAAATCAAAACACTCTGCTCTGATGAAGACCTATTGTTTACATGTGTTTTTCTATCATTATTATTTTATTCTATATTTGAAATGATCTTAAAGAGAATTTATCAGAAAATTCTGGTCGGAACACATCAGCATATAATAGATTTCATCCCCACTAAAATACATTTTTCTTCCATTTATCTTTTCAAAATATATACATATACACACAAGTTATGCCTGAATGCACAACACACTGTTATATTTTAAATATCTATAAACACAATCATCAAAAATATCAAAATATTGGGTTTTAAGTCTTCCCTTTTCTTTGATTATTATCAATATTGGTTCAAATTACTTGGAACTTACACATCTATGAACTTTGGACAGAATTCTGATTCTATACAGAAACAACAAATCTGGCGAAAGAATAGAGCAAATTAGAAATAATATCTTGCTTCATTCAAAATCACTTTTATGATTTACATTGCAAATTTGATACACAAGATCACTCAATGGCTGCACGATATCTCAAGATATTCAAGATGGCCTCATACTTTTTGGACAAACCTCATAATTTATCAATAAATGTAACCCATGTCAGTGCAAAAGGAAATGATGCTCTGTGCTTTACAAATTGATATTATTGTCAGTATCATCATCATCATCAGGTTTTGCTGATAGCACAGATTCTCTTGACTCTCTCTCTCCGTATCATATATATATAATATATATATTGGAGGTGCATGGTCTAATGGTTAGAGTATCAGGAAATGGACTCGTCGACCCGAGTTCAATTCCTGAACGAAGCTGTCTCAATTAGCGCTAATAAAGCTGTTTGCATTTCACATGGCGAGAAATACAAAAATTCGGCCCACGCAAGTACACACATATATAAATGGATTGACATTTCCTACATTTCTTAACAGGTGGATTGTATTGACAATAAGTGGTTAACATGCTGCTTTGAAACTAATGGTTACAATCACACCTTAAATGTATTGTACACTATAATGAATAAATAAATATATATATATATATATATATATATATATATATATATATATATAGATTAAAACCGAATAGTCGAAAATAAAGACACTCAAGTTTCTTGTTACTGTAGCTCACCATCCACTCTTACTGGCAGGTCCTCTAGACAGCATGCAGTATCCTCATAGACCTGGTTAATTTGAATTTTTGCGAGTTGGCCAACACTGGTGTGTTAATCAGAGAATGTCGCTTATGAGTTTGTCCTTTCTTCTGCAGCAGTGTCCAGCAAGTCTAGTTCATCTTTCTTGGATTGTTTGTGTGATGGGTGGGAAAGTAGCCATATAGCTGCTGCTCTGTAGGGTGCTACTTCCAAAATTTGATCAAAACAGTATGTAGCATCCTTGTGTAGTTCCAGTCTAGCTTTTTCTCCAATCCTTTCATTAGAGTCCAAGTGGTGCAAGTATGGGGCATCCAGTGTGGATCGAACTCACTATTAAGTAGTAATAGATCTGTGAGACAAGCTTGCTAACAATTATACCTCAATGTGATGCCCCTTTTAGTGTAATGGTATATAGATGATACCTCACTATTAAGTCGTAATGGATCTGCGAGACTAGCTTGCTAACAATTACACCTCAATGTGATGCCACTTTCAGTGTAATGTTATATAGATGATACCTCTTGAAATTGAGTAAGATAATATATCACTGTCTCCAAGTTAGCATCGACCATGATTTGTTCATCTATTCTATTTTCCATGACAATAGCCATTATTCCACTGTATCTCCCATATTGAAAATAAATGAATAACAAACCCCAATGTGTGTTAATGTGCTAGATGATATTGTTCATTCTTATTCCTGTCACTGTGACCAATGAATAATAATGAATTTGAGGAGCTGGGGTGGCGGGTGAGAGACAGTGGTGACTCTTCTTAATGGTCTTAGTGATGGCTTAAGATTTCAACAGCGTTCATTCATTTCTAAGGAAAGAATCAGAAATTTGATATTTGTCTTTCTAGTCAGTAGTTTTCTTTTTTTTTAGATTAGAAAATTAGAAAAAGAAGAAATAAAAGAAATTCTTAATTCTTTTAAAGAATGTCAAAGGTTGAACCAATTCCATAAAATTTAAGAAAAGAATTAATTTTGCATAATTTCACAAAGAATGTTCATCTTGAGCCCTTTTATCTGAATCATTAGGGAAATGGTTTGCATTTTTATTATACAATCAAAATCAAGGGGAAAATATTACTGTACAATGGGGCTGGTTTAGCTCAGTCAGTAGAGCACCTGCCTAGGAATCACGAGGTTCCTGGTTTGATAACGGTCCCTGCCAATTTAGCACATGAGTAGCACAGAGTGGGTAATCTGATCTGTGCAGTAAAGTGGGGAGCTCACGGTAGGTGTGGAGTTCCACCTCAGCAAAACAATCTCCCTGGTCTAGCGCTTGCGAAAAGGGGATAGACTCCCTCGCTGTCTGGCAGATACTGACAATAGGCTATTCTGCCAACTTTACTTTTTTTCTTTTCTTTTTTTACTGTCCTAGAATTATGCCCATAAAAAATAATATGATATGTATATGTATGAATTGTCAGAGCTCTGTAGTTGATTTTTTTGAAAACCAAGTTCAAATCCTGGACAAGGCTGTTTGCATTTCACATTGAGCTAAAACTTTTAGGAACTACTCTCCCTCTAGCTATGGGTAAATAGTAGGGATGGAATGGGCTCTTTAACCATGGCTTGGTTACCAGTCTAGGAGAAGGAAAACTCTGAATTCAAACCTGTTAAATTTCCACTTAAGAAATTGACCGTGTGTTGCATCCTGTTTGTGGTAAATATATAACCTCATCAGAATGTACTCCTTGTAGATATGTATGAAGGGTGATATGGTTTGACATTTAGTTTATAGCCATATTAATTTTTCAGTAGCTATTTTTGTTATCTCATCAATAAATACCACTCTTAGAAGAGCAGTAATTTCCCTGACTGAACAAGGATGCTGAGTGCTGTCCTGAATATATCCAGGAAGTAGAAACCCACAAAAAAGCAACTGTATAGCCACTTATCTCTTATCACTCAAGCTATCTGTAAGACAAACAAGAAACACTGAGGAAACAAGGACAAACTCATGGGTGATGTTCTCCTGTGGACACATACACATGGATGTGCCAGTGTTAGCTGAATAACATAGACTTTGACTGATCAGTTATATGTGGATACTGGATATTAAAAGAAGTATTTGCCAGAAACAATGACCAATAAGGATAGGTGGCAAGAGGGAATCCTGTAGTCAGCACTAAATGATAAATAATGATAATGTATGGATTGGCACTCACTTAGGATCAGTCTAGTATATATGGATGAATTCTGCCTTGTATCAGAGCCACACTCTGGTTCTTCAGTCTATGTGTAGATTCAGTGCATTCTATCTCGGATCAAAATGTTTCACCCCAGCGATCAATAACTACAATCAGTGTAGATTCTGTGAATTCTAAGATCAAAATGTTTCCCCCCAGCCCTCTAACAAGGATCAGTGTAGATTCTGTGCATTCTATCTCGGATCAAAGTGTTTCACCCGAGCCCTCTAACTACGATCAGTGTAGATTCTGTGTATTCTAAGATCAAAATGTTTCCCTCCCCCCAAGGCCTCTAACTAGGATCAGTGTAGATTCTGTGCATTCTATCTCGGATCAAAGTGTTTCACCCCAGCCCTCTAACTAGGATCAGTGTAGATTCTGTGAATTCTAAGATCAAAATGTTTCCCCCAGCCCTCTAACTAGGGTCAGTGTAGATTCTGTGAATTCTAAGATCAAAATGTTCCCTCCCCGCCAAGGCCTCTAACTAGGATCAGTGTAGATTCTGTGCATTCTATCTCGGATCATAATGTTCCACCACAGCCCTCTAACTAGGATCAGTGTAGATTCTGTGAATTCTAAGATCAAAATGTTTCCCCCAGTCCTCTAACTAGGATCAGTGTAGATTCTGTGCATTCTATCTCGGATCAAAATGTTCCACCACAGCCCTCTAACTAGGATCAGTGTAGATTCTGTGAATTCTAAGATCAAAATGTTTCCCCAGTCCTCTAACTAGGATCAGTGTAGATTCTGTGCATTCTAAGATCAAAATGTTTCCCCCAGTCCTCTAACTAGGATCAGTGTAGATTCTGTGCATTCTAATCAAAATGTTCCACCACAGCCCTCTAACTAGGATCAGTGTAGATTCTGTGCATTCTAAGATCAAAATGTTTCCCCCCCTCCTCTAACCAGGATCAGTGTAGATTCTGTGCATTCTAAGATCAAAATGTTTCCCCCCAGTCCTCTAACTAGGATCATTGTAGATTCTGTGCATTCTATCTTGGATCAAAGTGTTTCACCCCAGCCCTCTAACTAGGATCAGTGCATTCAGAATAATTTAGTTTTCCCAAGTTGATTTTTATCATACTATTATATAACTTGGCCATTTACCTCCAGATCAAACAGTTGAATTGAATTAAAAATTAATCAGAAACTAATCATCTTATTCAATGGGAAATTGCTTTATTCTCCAAGAAATTGATAATATTGGGTTAACAAAAATTCAGCTGCCATCTGCTATTATTCAGATCATTATAATAACAAAATAATCTTCTTTTTTCTTTTTAAAGTAAAAATTCTAAATCAAAGATTAAATCTGAATTAGTTTAGTTATTTTTTAAATTATTTATAATGTTGGTGGTAAAATTCCTTTTAGTGTGTATGTATATATATATATATATATATATATATATAATATGACATGAATATCTATATCATATTATTTCAAATGTCTATAGACTGAGCTTCACATGTTTCTGTTGAGGCTACCATAGTATAACCCATAAAATGTACACCCATACTATTTTGGTTTAGCTCAGTAAAGCATCCATCTAAGAACCATACGTTTCCAGGTTCAATACCAGCCCTCACCAACTCGACATATGAGTAGCACAATTTAGATCTGTGCAGTAAAGTGGGGGGGGAGCTGATGGTAGGTGTTGCATCCCACTTGAGACACAAAAACAATCTTCTTGGTCTAGCACTAGTAATTAGGGGATAGATTCTCTCAGTGTTTGGCTGATACCAACAATAGGCCTCTCTGACAACTTTACTTTATGACAAATCATTTTTTGAATGAAAAGTTAATTTTCTTCTAAACCAAATATACCAAGATTTTATCATTTTTAGTGGAATATTATGTTTTCAAAATAGATAGCATTAGACATTATTTATTGCTAACATCTTGTGCCTTGTAAGTTTAACTAAAAATACCATATGTAGCAAAATGCAAGGAAGTGCCCCTTTATATAAATTTATATTTGTGCTATTTTATTTTTGGTTCCAGAGGTTTTCCAACTTAATCTTTCATTAGAGAGTTTCAGTGTTATAGAATTTGGTTATAGATAATACCTAATAATATCCATATAGATGTTATTAAAGTGGAAAAGATTCTGGTCACTACACATTTAAAGTACAATCAGCTTAGTAAAGGTTAATAGACTTAAGTTCTAATCTTCTAAATCTTAAAAGGATAGATATTCCTTATCCTCATATTTATCCCATCAGCTTATTTTAAAATTCACTGCAGCAGAACTGAAACCTTTCCCAAAGTCTGAAAGATTTGGGAGTCATGTGTCATAGTTTATCATAATATATAGGCTAGAAGTTTGTATTCATATTTGTCTTTTGTCCTAAATTCATTGCCCCTGCAAAAGAACCCAGTTTGCTCTTCTATTTTACTGTTTGCTTAGGGAGCATAATAATAATAGAACCACAAATTTGTATTTCTAGTTACTAGTAAAGTACGTCGTCGGGGTGGCCTAAAGCCGAACACTCTACTGACTGAGCTAGCCCTATATTCACTTTAAACTGTGATCACTCCCAAAATTTTGGGTTATTGTGGCTTTTGAATCACATTGTTGTTTCAAGCGGCAGTCAAAATGCTGCTACTTTTTGCAATAACATATTTATGTGAAATATTCAGCACTTAGGAATATGATCACCAAATACAAATCTAAACAAGTTGTGCAAAGTGAATTATGTTTATCTTTGTCAAAAAATCTCACCAAGAATTGATAATTTGTGCCAAGCAAAGCAAAAACATCCCTCTTACTAAATGTTATTATTCAGTGCACATATTGGATGTGATTTTTGGTAAATATTTTTTGGTAAATTACATTTTTATTTATACTGGCTTCCACGAGATATTATTTTTATTCATAAAAATTTATTTGTAGAAGCAATACAATACACACTGTCACAGTGGGATTCCAAGTAGCATTCATTTGGCAGACAAGGGAGTGGGCTGTACCTCAATATCGTCCTCTCAATGCTGGGAACATAATGCAGAATGATGGATATTTCTCTTTCATTCTGCATTATGCTTCCAGCAATACAGGGACTGTATTGAGTTACAGCTTGTTCCCTTGTCTGGCAACTGAACACTTGTTGGAATCACTTCTACAATATCAGGTGATAACTTCTACACACATAATAATGTTTCCCAAATGTGAAGTGAATGCTATTCTGAATACATCTTGCCAATTCCCTGCCCTGTCGTCTGGGGCTTTAGAATGCACTGACTGTACCTCTGCAGAGGGGTAAGACTCCCCCAATGAGGCCACTTGTTGGCCGTAGGTGGTGACCCATGATGCTAAAGGATAGAACCCAGGTGGCTGAGTCATGACTTCCAATATTCCACTTTAGGCTTTTCTTGGGCTAGACGGGCGGTTAGAGAGAGCCCCTCCGATCAATCGGCTGGCCACATCAAGCCCTAGCACTTATAAACCCTATTGCCCTTATGGCAACCCCCAATCCTTCTTATCATATGGGTGCTAGAAGGCAGTGGCTGAGGGTCTACATGCCCTGGGAATGACGTTAAACTCTATCTGATGGTGAGATTCCAGTTTTGGAGGTTTGGGGAATGTGTAGCACCCCTTCATCACCATTGCTCCCTGATCCACTCTGACCCGGAATAGGGTCCCATCTATGGGTTAAATAGAAAAACATGAGTTTATAAACAAAATTGTATTATACATTAAGAATGAATTTATTTCACAACTTTATCGGCATTAAATGACCCACCGAGGTTGATATGCCATAAAACAAAACAATCAAACCAAACCTTGCCAATTCTATTTTTCAAGCTGATGACCATATCACCATGTTTAATTCATCATTTTTTGTTTTCATTCATGGGGAAAAAAATGAATCCCAAGTTACTATTAATTTGTTCATGTAAATTTTAATTTACATATTTTTGGTGAGGTTAACAATATCATCTCCCTCTGGATCTGACACCTATATATTTTTAAAAAGTGCTCATAATGTAATCGATATTGTTGTAGGAAATGGACATGCTAACCAGAGTTCAAATGCTGGATGTGGCTACTTGCAATTCACATATCACAAATGCCCTTGGGAAAGGTATGAAACCAATTATTCTCTTTCCAGCTATGCATAAATAGTAAACTAGACTGAGCTCTTTAACATTGTTATGACAGAAGACTTGATAATTGACCTTCTGTTGCATACTGTTCCTGGTGATTAGTTGGTTGGATTTTATGGCATGTCAACCTTTGTTGGGTCATTTTATACCAATGATCTTTGTTTTATTCATTCCTGTTGGGTATTCAAAAAAATTTTTCAAACTCATTTTTTAAACACATTTTTTTAATACTTATTATTTCACCTATTTAACCCATAGATGGAACCCTAACAGATACTATCATTCCATGTTTATGTTGGAGGGATTGAGTAATTATATATACTAGCAAATATATGCACCCTCCGGGTGCAAGTATTTAAGTTTTAATGTAATAAAATATTGTATTGAATTAAAAAGGATAACGGAACTAAATAAGAAGGCAGATAAAAAGATTTGAAACAGAGGGGGTATAATGGAAAAATAGAACAACTGAAACTTACACTTCCCTCACTCCCGTCTTACATTGCTAAATCTTCCTAATCTAACTATTTAGTTAAAATAGGAAGTAAAGAATAAAAATACAGTTATTTTTTCTTGTTAATGGATTTCTTTTAAGATTTATCTCTGAGATTTTAGATAATATTCATTAAGATAAAACCAAACAATTAGAAATCAATAATACTAAGCACATATTTATTAAAATCAGATTTTTAATATCAATATGCAAATTAGCCTTCCCATTCACACTGTAAACTGCTATTTTGTTGTATATATAAATACAATTGCATCTTATTCTTAAGTAGATATGGTCAACAGTATTAATAATGTAAAACAATTTTTATTAATAATTGAGGTTTAAATAAAAATAAAATCCTATAGAATGTGATGTAAGGGAATTGTTACTTGAATAGTAATATAGTTTCGGTTACAGACAGAAAAACGCACAATCTCCATTATAATAAGATTTTAAAAAGTGACCACCATGGTGTTATATTTCAATAAAGCTTTAAGTCAAGCTGTTACCTCATTCATTCTTCTTTACAACATTAACCAAAAATTGCCAAAATCTCTTTTTAAGATTATTCAAAACTAAAAGAAATATCAAAATACTATTTGAAAAAACATAATCTGGAGAGAATCGTTTGCCATTTTCTTAAGAACACAACATGATTATTCCACTATTCACCATTCTTTTCAAAGACATTCAAAGAAGAATGTCTGAAGAATGGAGATAGTATTGATTATATCTGTTGTCAACCGGTGTTTTTTCAGCCTTTGGTTTTTTGGGTTTTTTTTATCTTTCTTTTTATTTTTTCACTTTCTTTTTTTCTTTCTTTTTTTTTCACTTTCTTTTTTTTTCACTTTCTTTTTTTTTTTTTTTTTTATTTTAAAGGATGGTAGAAAAAATTTGTTGCTGTCATTTCTATTTTTTAACTTTTGGTAAAATATGAAATTGTTATTTTTACAAATACTGAAAACATAAATAATTTAAAAAATTGTTTTATTTCTTACTTTTCCTTTAGATTTTTTTTTTTTTTTATATTTACCAGGCCTGTTGGCTTGGGCTTTAGAATACACTGACTGTACCTCTGCAGAAGGGTAAGGGCTGCTTGTTTGCCATGGACTGCAATCTGTGAGGCTTATGGAGGGAACCCTGGTGGCTGAGCAGTCCATGATATGCAACACTTAGTTAGACTATACAAGTGTTCAGAAAGGCCTCTTCCAAACAATCAGCTGGTTATGTCAAGCCCTAGCACTTATATGAGTGTCCCATCACTGTTGCCCTTATGATAAGCCCCAGTTGTTTTCCATATATGTGCTAGAAGGTGGTTGTTGAGGGTCTTATTGTCCTGGGTATGACGTCTATCTGATGGTGAAAATCCAGTTCTGAAGCTCTGGGAAATGTGGCGTACCACTTCACCACCATTACTCCTAGACCACTCTGACCCAGAGTGGTAGTACTGTTAGGGTCCTGTCTATGAGTTAAATAGAACAAAATGTGTTTGTTTTTTTAAATTGGGTTTCAAAAAAATTGAGTTTCTGTCAAGAATGAATAAAACAAAATGTCATCAGCATAAAATAACCCAACAAGGGTTGATATGCCATAAAATCCAACAAACCAACCAACCAACTTTATATTTACTTTCTTTTTTTTTAAACTTCAAGTCTCATCTTGATAAATATATTTGATGACATATACAACCCTATTGATTTTTCTGATAAAATGCTGCAAAGAATATCACCTGGATCTTATATTCATATACTGATTGGCTTAATCAGATGCTATAAATACCCCAGTATTACACCTAGTCTTTTTGAGAAAGTAAACATTAGATACTGGTAAATGTATGGCATCTGATGATGTAGCAATGACAAAGTCATCAATGGCATTCTCCCATGGACTCAGTGTAGGCCAACCATCAAACCCTACATCAATTGACTGTGTGAATTCTGGATACTGCACAGAGGACCAACCAGGAGCAATGACTGTTGAAGAGAGAGAGAAAGAGAGTCATAGATATCTGTGCTGTCAGTACAACCTGATGATGAAGATTCACCTAGTCTAACTCCATAGTAAATTAATATTAAATGTAAATTGAGGGTCTTCAAATGTCATCAAATCAACTGTACTTTAGTAAATTGTAGTGAGATAGCCAATGGCGTGTTATCTCATTTGCATATGTCTCCTACAGCGGTAGATATATAGAGATAGTTTTGAGGACATAAACTAACTAGCTACAAGAAGCTGAGAGAGAGAGAGCTACGATATGCTCAGAGAATTATTACTACTACTACTGCAACACGAAGTATGAAACAACACATCACAACATAAATTTTGTTTTAATTGGAGAAAACTGAGTTTTATTTCTGATTTTATTTCATTTCAATAGAGCATATTTTCCCTTTGGATCATTCTTATCTTAATTGAATTCAAAACAACTTTTAAAAACTTTATTAATTTCTTTATATCAATTTGGACCCATTAACTTTTATTTTGATTTTAGTAAAGATTTTTTTTCAGTTCAGACAAGCATCTAAATGCCTTGAATTATGGCACTACTTCTGGTTTTGCTACTATGCTAGGTGCTTTCCTGAAGATTTGGGGGATGATAGATGTCTTTCCTAATATCTTTACTTACCAGTGTACCATGATGAATATTGCCCTTCAAGGTATCTCTCAGAGTAGGGGGGGGTTAACTTGGTTGTGCCTATCTTCTTTCTAAGATTTATGGGCTTTGACTAGAAGAAAAAAGTCACTCTATTCCACAGTTTCCATTATCTCTATTGGTTTACAATTGTAGCATTGTGGCTTAGACCATCATCTGGTTGGCTTGTAGAGGCAGCTTCTTAGATCATTGCTTGTAGTTGGACACAGAATCAGATGAAATGGCCGATTTCGTCTGGAAGATGCATGTTGTGAAGAAAACACTTAGGACGACAAATTATTGTAGATATTCTTTTATTGTCAGCAACAGACCTGAGTTAACACAGAGTAGAGATGGTGTAGGGCATATTGTCTTAGCAGGGTGAGCCTGAATGCTTTGGTTGCCACATTTTATGTGGGTTTTATCCTCTTTGTCTTATATATATATTTACCAACCCCTCCACACGAGCAGGATGCGACACAAGGTCAATTTCTTAAGTGGAATTCAGCAGGTTTGAATTCAGAGTTTTCCTTCTCCTAGACCGGTTGCCTAACCAAGGTTAAAGAGCCTAGTCTGCCCTACTATTTATCCATACCTGGAGGGAGAGTAGGATTCATACCTTTCCCAAGGGTATTAGTGCTAAGTGAAATGCAATTACCACATCCAGGATTTGAACTCGGGGCGACGAGTTTTGCTAACACCAGGTGGAAATTGACTAATGAGCCTCATGATGGCCTCTTTGTCTTATATGACCATCATGAGGTTCATTAGTCAATTTCCACCTGGTGTTAGCAAAAGTTCACTCAACTCAATATCGTTACACTTCTTCAATTTGTTGGGAAACTGGATATTTTTTGTTATTTCTTTTATCATTTTTAATTCAAGCTATGTTCATTAACATAGTAAAGAACTGAAAGCCACACTAAAACAATAAAGAAAGAGATGTTCAAAAATATATATTTGTTATGAAAGTAAGTAAAGTTGGCAGTGGCCTATTGTCAGAATCAGCTGTACAATTAAGGAGTATATTCCCTTTTTCACTAGTGCTAGACCATGGAGATTGTTTTTGCTGAGGTGGAACGCCACACCTATCACCAACTCGCCACTTTACCACTCAGATCAGATTACCCAACCTGTGCTACTCATGCACTGAGTTGGTGGAGACCAGTATTGAACCAGGAACCTTGCAATTCCTAGGCCAAGTCTATGTAAACTAAGTACATTTTTTTTCTCCATCCAAGCTGCAGAATTATTGATGTATCTACATTTATTGGCATTTAATTTTATTGTTGATAGTCAAGTTAAAGAAAATATGGCATCACTCAAAGATGATTGGAAAATATTTGATTGGTATGCAGAAGAAACAAAAATAAAAACCAAAAAAAAAATTCCTGGAACTGGCTGAGTGTTAAAATATTCTATTCTCTTTTAGAAATTATGGTTATTTTCTTCCAATTATATATAATGATATAAGCTTTAAAAAGAGCCAATCAAATTTACCCTTCATTTTCTTTATTGAAAAGAAATAATTTTCTTGTCTGATTATAAGATTTACTACAAATATCCAAATATTGTTAGAATCAGCATTGGAGTTGTAAGCAAAAGAATTTAAAGAAATAAACAAAACAAACAAAACAACAGACATCAAAGAATGATATTTCTTTATTTGTACTTTTGTATGAATTATGATTGTTTTCTTTAAATTGATTTCTCTTTTCTGTATATCTTAGAAAAATGGCTGATGTTTTTGGTAATCATTTTACAACATTGTCTAACGTCATTATTGTAAGAAGAGAAACATTTCCATGAAACATTGCAAATCTATTTTGATGTTTACAACATTTCTTAATGACAGAGCATTAGAAATAGATTTGTCTTAGAACAAGATTTTACAAGAAAATAATGTATTCTTGCAGAATAAACATACTGGTAGAAGAATCCCAATTACCGTCAAATTGGTAAGCCAAGGCAACAAGGTAGCAGTAACTCAATATGGATCTTACCTTGTTGCAAGCCTACTGCAGAATGCCAGAGTATTTATCAAGCATCATAATACCACAGAAACCAAGCAGCCAATCAGAACTCAAGTTCCATAAATGCCAACTGCTTTGGGCACCAGTTCAGTAGTGCTTAGATATTGTTGTTGTTGTTCAAACCAACAGCTTACTAACTCATCTGGTAACACAGTTGGATTCTAATTACTCCATAAATCATTACAACTCTATAACCTAGGTATGGCAACCGGTCTAGGAGAAGGAAAATTCTGAATTCAAACCTAAGAAATTCGACCTTTTGTCACATGTTGCTCAGGGTATTGAACTTGGTATCCAATCTGAAGAGACCTCATTGTTCATGTTTGAAAAGCACTCACATTCAGTTGTGAGTAAACTTGCATATTGTGTGACTGTTGTATTCCAAATGAACCTGCATTGATATTTTACTTGAAACTTTGACATTCATCTGTGGAAAATGTTCAAATAATAAAAATGTCTTTTGGGGATGTGTGTATGCCAAAAATAAGATTAATTAAAATTTGTCTGGAAGTGATCCATGTTCTGGAAGTCTTTAAAAAGCAGAACACCCAATAAGCTGCAATCAAAAGAAATAAATGATTAGAAAAATGTTTCTAGTTTATTCTGAATATCTTAATTACATATTCTTCTTATAAAGTTTTTTTCTTTTAAAATGCTGTCAACCCCTTCAAAACATTCCAGTTTTGACTCATTGGAATTACTACTTTTTTCCCCAAAAGTTAAAATTGCAGTTTAAAAGGATATTTTCAAATGTCATCAAGATTAAGAATGTGGCAACACTACTGATGGCAATCCCAAAAGTGTAAAAGTGAAAGGAATTCCCTGTGTGAGATCCTAAGTGTTGCTCCTCACTTTAGCTACTCAACTAATAATCCTTTCATCTCTCTCCAGTAGCCTCTTTTAGTCCTTCATGTTTTTTCTGAACCAGAGCAAGTAAAGCTATCCTCCACTTTACAATCATATATAGTTAATTGGTTGGTTAGATTTTATGGCATATCAACCCTTTTTGGGTTATTTATGCTGAAGACGTTTTTATTTTATTCATTCTTGGTGGGTATTCAATTTTTTTAAACTCATTTTTTTAAACATTTTTTTCTATTTAACCCAAGAATGGGACCCTAACAAGTACTACTATTCCAGGTCTGAGTGGACCTGGGAGTAATGGTGATAAAGGGGTACTCCCCAGAGCTCCAGAATTGGAAATTCACCATTAGAGACAGTTTAACATCATACCCAGGACACACAACCATATATAGGTATTAGAATCACAAGGAGAGGTATTTAAGTTCATAACATATTCACATTAACACTAAGTAGCATTTTTAAGGAGACAGATATACCATTTCCCTAGGTAGGCTACTTTTTTGTAGATATTAAGAAACTGAATCATTTCTGGTCAGATCTTGTTGTAATTTTAGTTACAGTTTTTCTTAAAATATTTATATTTTAATGTGACTCATGAGTGAGGGAGATAAAATACATTTATTTTTCTGTTTTTTGATGATTTGAGTAAAATGTTTAAAACATATTGTAACATATTAAAGAGATAAAAACACCAAAATATATAATATTTACTTTTTGTAAATATGGAATAGCACCTGACATTCGAACAGGCTCCTGCAGTATGTCTTAATTGAAGACGTGCTACAAATGGACGCAGAGAAAGAGGCGTTGCAAGACATCAAAATGCTTACAGCATAATTTGATGTATAGACAAGGTTTTCTAATAACATACTGCATTGCTGGATATAATAACAAAAACATAAAAATATGTTTTTGACCTACAGCAATGAACTCTGATCTGGAAATAAAACATATATGTATATATATATATATATATATATATATATATATATATATATATACAGAGATCTGGAAAATAAAATATATATATATATATATATATATATATATATATAATATACAGAGATCTGGAAAATAAAACATATATATATATATATATATATATATATATAAGAGAATAAAATTTTGACTGAAAAGCAAAGTTTGGAAGGAAAGCGGTAAAAATAAGTTTGGAAAAAAATTGTGTGGAAAAAAGAAAAACAAGAAGCTATAAACTAATCCTGATATGATTTGTATCAAATAATAATAATAAACTCTACTCTGCAAACATACACACACACACATACATAATTTGTATGAAAGTAGCTACAGAATAAGCGAGATGGGAGCTGCACAAGAATACTGTGTGCTATCTTTAAAAATCATGGAAACCACATCCAACAAGAAAGCAGTTGTACGGCCACTTGCTGCCTCTCACACCAACTAAGTGAGATGAACAAGATATACTGGACACTGCTTGAGAAGCAAGAACAAACTCATAAGTGATGTTCTCCTGTGGAAACCAGCACATGGGCACATCAGGTGGGCCGTCCAGCAAAGACCTACATTGACCAGCTCTGCATGGATACTGGATGTTGTACAGAGGACCTCCTGAGGACAGTGAATGATAGGTACAGTTGGTGAGAGATTGACATGGATATCTATGCTACTAGCATGTCAAGATGATGATGATTTGTATCAAATAATAATAATTTTGACCTATAGCAATAAACTCTGGTCTGAAAACATACACACACATTATCTTATTATAATGGAGATTGTGGGTTTGTCTGTCTGTAACCGAAACTATATCACTACTCAAGTCACAATTCCCTTTGTTATTTACATCACATTCTCCATGATTTTATTTTTATTTAAACCTAGATTATTAATAAAATTGTTTAACATTATTAATACTGTTGACCATATCTACATATTAAAAACATGCAATTGTATTTATATATACAACAAAATAGCGGTTTACAGTGTGAATGGGAAGGCTAATTTGCATATTGATCTTAAAAATTTGATTTTAATAAATATATGCTTAGTACTATCGATTTCTAATTGTTTGGTTTTATCTTATTGAATATGAGCAAAAATCTTAAAATAAATCTTAAAATAAATCCATTAACAAGAAGAAATAACTGTAATATTATTCTTTACTTCCTATTCTAACTAAATAGTTGAATTAGGAAAATTTACCAATGACAGACGGGAGTAATGGAAATTGATGGAAGAGTTAGTTTCAAAGTTGTTCTATTTTACGATTATACCCCTCTCTTCCAAATCTTTTTATCTGCATTCTTATTTAGTTTCATTAGCCTTTCTAATTTAACATATTTTATTATATTAAAACTTAAATACTAGCACCCGGAGGGTGCATATATTTGCTAGTAGATATAAAGGAAAAAAAGGAACATATACAGTGGTACCTTAAATTACAAGGGCCAACTCCTAAGTTTTCATTTGGTCGATTGTTTTGATTTGAGGCATGACTGAGCTTCAGATATGCTTAAGTTAATAAGTTTTCTAAAAACATTTAAACTTTTGAATTTATTACGCCAAAGAAAAATATTATTTATCAAAAAAATAAACATTAAAACATTACTGCACATAATTCATTAAACTCTATTTTATTATTTGTCTATGCAATTTTTCTTATTAAAAAAACTAACAATAAAATTAGGGTGTGCTTTTTTTATTTTTTTTGTTTTTTTTTTTTTTGAGAGGCACTAGAACCAATTAATGACATTTCAATTTATTCCAGTGGAGAAATTGATTTGATATATGAGTAATGAAAGGATCAAATTAAACTCTTAAGTCAAGATACCACTGTATATATATATATATATATATATATATATATATATATATATATATATATATATAAAGTTTTCATGTCCTTTTTTTTTTTAATGACCTATGTCTTTTGTTGAAAGGGAATGTTATTTCATTATTTAATTTTATTTTATTTTTATCATGGAATTGGATTGTTTATTACTTTTTATTTTTATTTTTTTTTTTTTTGTATTGCTTCATAAATTTTCATCTGACCATTCTCGGCCTAAAGTTAGAGAAAGATATTTAGAAAAGAAAACTTGAACTGAAAAGCAAATCTTGGAAAGGAAAAGGTTAAAATAAGTCTGGAAACAAAAGAACAAATCATCTATACATATATAAAGGGCAGTTGTGTGTGTGTATGTATGTCCGGAGGAAAGTTTGAAAATTAACGACAAAGTAAATATATATACACATTAAATACCACTAAGCCTTGGTTTTTGTGCAAAAATAATAGAGATTTGATTTATATTCTTGAAGATAATTAAAAATAGAATTTAAATGATAACAGCATGGAATTTTTTTTTAATTTAATATTTAAGATAGTAGACATTAACATTTCTTTTCAAAATAGTTGAATCAATGCAAGATTTAAAATACAATGCTGTAAGTGAATTTTGGTCGAAACACGTGCCAATAAATAAAAAATAATAAATTTTATCCTACCAAAATATATGTATAGAGAGAAAGAGTGAGAGATAGAGGTTCTGTCTGTGTAATCTATACATATATAAAGGGTAGTTGTGTGTATCTGTATGTCCAGAGGAAACTTCGAAAATAAAACAATTAATGACAAAATAAATATATATACACATTAAATATCACCAGGGCTTGGTTTTTGAACAAAAATAATAGAGATTTGATTTATATTCGTGAAGATAATTAAAAAATAAAATTTAAATGATAACAGCATGGATTTTTTATTTTATTTTAATATTTTAAATAGTAGACATTAACATTTCTTTTCAGAGTAGTTGGATCAATGCAATGTCTATTTTTTAGGGATTTAAATGGGGCATCCCACGAGGATTCAACTCACAATTTTTTTTACATAGGGATTTAAATGGGGCATCCCACAAGGATTCAATTCATGATTAAGTAATAATGCATCTGCAGGACTAACTTTAAAAAAATCCCCCTCTACCCAGGCAACGCCAGGTAGCCACTGCTAGTGTGAAATAAAAAAGAGAGAGGGTCTGTATATTTATCCTGTTGTAATTTAAACTAAAAATAATTATATCAATAATTTTTTAAACAAACAACCCAATTTTGTTAAATGATTGTTTTTGTTTGGCATATTCAAAATTACAACAAATCTTAGGCATTTCTCTGTGTTTGTATGTGTGTGTGTGTGTGTGTGTATATATATATATATATATATATATATATATATAGGGTAATCCACAGACACGTGTTTCAACTTATCAAGTCTCTTCAGTGTGGTTAGACATTTTGTAAGCTACCTACAGCTGGAATTGAACTCAGGTCGGTTGGGTGTCAGTCCGGCACCTTAACCATTAGGCTGTCTTCACTTACAGAATGGGAAAGGGATTTTAAGTGTTTTAATACACACATCGCTTTGTGTGTAAAGGCCGTCACAGAGTGCTCCATTCCTCCTTATGGAGAAGAGCGTTGCGTTTATGCTTGAGTTGGCGGCCATCAGCGAGATCCCCCCCAGAGAGCTCAACCCTAGGGGATGGGGAGCATATATAGGGTAATCCACAGACACGTGTTTCGGCTTATCAAGTCTCTTCAGTGTGGCTAGACATTTTGTAAGCTATCTACAGCCGGAATTGAACTCCGGTCGGTTGGGTGTCAGTCCGGCATATATATATATATTATTTAAGCAGGTTTTGTTTAAAACTACAGAATATTTCTTCTTCATGATCTTCAAGTGTCGACATTGAATTATTTTAGTTGTTTTTTACTTTACATATTTTTTAACCAATCCCTTTTAATGATGTCATTGGTTTTCCTTAGACGGATTATTGGTTGTAGTAGTTGTTTTGTTTGGTGAAAGTTTTATTTGTTTGAAAGGTTTTTTTTTGGTTTTTTTACACTTTCTCTTCTAGCTGGATCTTGATATACATACAAACAAGAAGACTTGAACAACTATGGTTGAAGATCATAAAGAATAAATAACATGCTGCCAAAATACACAATATATATATATATATATAAATATATATGTGTATATATATATGTATATATATATATATATATAGGCAACAAGTTATTATCTTAACAATCCTTGTTATAAAGCATGTAATATTTCCTCTTGATGATCTTCAAGTGCTTCTGTTCAAGCCTTCTTGTCATTTTTCTTATGTTGTCCATAGCTGTCTTAAGGGGATTATTTGTTGTAGTTGATATTTGTTTTGTTTATTTATTATTTTTTTTTTGGGGGGGGGGGGCGTGTGAGTTTTATTCATTTAGGAGAGTTTATAGCTGTTTCATTTTTGGGGGATGTGGTTGAAAACACTTGGGAACAAAATATGGGGTACCTTCCCAAATAACTACACTCTGTTGTCAGAAAAATCAAGAAGGCTTGAAGATAAGCACTTGAAGATCATCAAGTGGAAACATTGTGGTTTTTAACAAAGCCTGTTTAAGTATATATATATATATATATATATATATATATATATATATATATATAAAATATGAGAGAGAGAGGAGAGAGAGACATCAGGGGCATAATAAGTATTGGCAATGAAATAGACATGTCAGGTTCAAATTCTGGATGGGATTGTTAGTGTTTCTTATCATGCTAATGCCCTTAGGAAAGCATATATTCACATGGTGTAATGGTTAGCAAGCTAGATTTGCAGACCATTGTTAATGAGTTCAGTTCAGTTCTCATTGGACACCCCCATGCTTCTGGCCTTGTGCCACATCAATCTAAGCTTAGTAAATAACTATATTCATCTTTTCTCCTCCTAGAAATGTGTAAAAGAATAATGCTCTCTAGGCTGAGTATTTTTGGGTGTATCATTCTTTGGCTATCAGCTCATTGAAAAAATATGACTGGCTCTGCAAAAGCAATGGTTTACATTATATATATATATATATATATATATATAATATAAAGTTAGCGTAGTGAAGGTATGAAGTTAATGGTGCCTGGTAACTGACAGTTTCTCGCCTATGTTCTGAAAAATGCCAAGGCAAGAAACTCTCAGTTATCAAGTGCCATTAACTTCATGTCTTTGCTACCCTAATTCATATATACATGCTCTAGCAACAATATTGAGCAGTATTTATTTATGAATATAGCAAACTATATTATTAATATATATATATGTGTGTAATTAATTTTGAATTAATTATTCTTAGTAAAACAAGTTCTAAAAAGCATTTGATGCAGAGCAGATTTAAATACCTAAAGATAAACTTTATCTTTACCTTGGTGAGGCAACCAGTGTAGGAGAAGAAAAACTATGAATTCATTTAACTTATAGGGATCGGCCCCTATATTTTTACAGCATGTGGAATTGACTAAATTAAAATAATTAAGTTTTCTTAAATAACTAGTTTCACAATGGTATGTCATGAGTTTAGAATTAAGTAAACAAAAAAGAATCGAATGAATATTAGTTTAGAAATATTTTAGAAACAATAGAAACAATGGTTTAAATTCATCCGATAATTTACGTCACCAGAATTCCACATGTACCAAAATCATTCGATATTGCATCATTGCAAATCACCTGATATTTGAGGAATATTTTAGCTTAAGGAACACGTAGACAATGAATAATTAAAATTATAAAAAGGCCCATAGAGCTGGAAAAACTTCAGAAGGAGACACAGAGACAGCGAGGAGCTTTTGCTCTTCCTGACTCAACAGAGTTGGAGAGGATGCTCCTAACTCGACAGTGGGAACGTCCGAAAACATCAAATACGACTCAACAGGTCCGTCTATTTTTTCGTCTCCTATTTCTCTCTCTCTCTCTCTCTCTCTCTCGATCAACAACAACAACTTTCAATCACAAGTTCCAATCACAGACAAACTACTAATATGTTGACACAAGCAATCACACTAATATAAACACCATGTCACACACAACTATACACAGACACAATCAGACTGCAACACCTGAAAGAACAATGAAACTATATTAATTGTATTTATGTATATAAAGTTTGTTTCCTTTATCAATGTCTTCTTCTTTTGTTACCTATGGAAACTACATTTCCGTAGTCCTTATACATAAAAATTGTGGGGACCCATAACTCCAATCTTCAACTCCTCAACCATACACTCATCAAACAAACAGGGTCCCTACAAATTGGTGACCCCGACTCGAGAATGAACACGCAACATACAAATTGATGACCCCGACTCGAGAATGAACACGCAACCTACAAATTGATGACCCCGGACTTGAATGGACACGCAACACACAAAATGATAACCCCAACGCGAGAACGAATACTCTACAATAAACAATACATCTGCACCTTGTACACATCCTCAGAAAAACCGCTGAAATACACACATCATCGGAAGAGATCGCCCAAATCACACACAAAGTAGAGACATTGTAAACAAAGGCTTCGCTCAAAAGTCAAAACAATTCCTCTGTCTCATTTTCTTTCTCTCTTTCCGACATTTGACAAAACATAAAACAAAACATTCTTCTCTTTGTTTTGTTTTTAAATCAGCAATCACAGCAACTCACTATTATGAATGTAACTTTTATCCCATTCATAATTTCAAATATACAAACCAAACCACAAATGTTGAACCCGACGCCAGTTAAACACACAACTATCTTTGTTGAAGTGACCAAAATTCGTTTCCATCGGCCGACATCCAAATGGTGATCCAGAAGTTTCTAGGATATTCTTTTCTCGAAGACATTTCGATTATATCCAATACACGAAACCAAAAATGGAATTTCACAAAAATTCACAATTCCATATTTTTTTTCCCGATACGACGACAACATTTCGAAATTGAGAATCACACGGCAAAAATACCATTTTTCCTCAAGGCAATCTATCGAAAAGGCACCTTCCAGACTCACTTGGAAGACGAAAAGGCACCTTCCAGACTCACTTGGAAGACGAAAAGGCATCTTCCAGACTCATTTGGAAGACAAAAAGGCACCTTCCAGACTCACTTGGAAGACGAAACACTTTTATTCACGCATCCAAAATTTCTCACTTACACTCTTCAAGTGAAAACAAACTATGCAGTCAGGATATCTGACAATGGGATAATATAGCCCAAATTTACTTCAGATATCCGTATCATCAAAGGTTTAGACATTATGGAAGACATTCTCACGCTCCACAATACAATACAGAGAAAATCTTGATTTGGACCGCATCACCAAATAACATAAAAAAGCCACATTCGATAGACCAGAAAAGGACACTTGTAAAGCATCAAAGTTACACCCTGTCGCATCCGGAACCAAAACACTGCTTCGATACCATATATATCACCGTCACACCAAAGATGCCGTACTTGGAATCATTCACAAAGAACAACGATGGAACACTCAACACTCCTAACGAATACAAAAGGGACAAGAATTACCCACACCTACAAAGGACTATGATGGAACACTACACCCTCAAATAATACAAAAGGGACAATCAATTATCCACACCTACAAAGAACACTATAACGCATAACTCTACACTCTACAAATTCAAAAGCAGGCACACAAGTATATACACCTACAAACAATTCCACACGTATTACATATTGAAAAATATTTTCAATATTTATCAATCTGCCAGGGGTTTTATAGGGATCGGCCCCTATATTTTTACAGCATGTGGAATTGACTAAATTAAAATAATTAAGTTTTCTTAAATAACTAGTTTCACAATGGTATGTCATGAGTTTAGAATTAAGTAAACAAAAAAGAATCGAATGAATATTAGTTTAGAAATATTTTAGAAACAATAGAAACAATGGTTTAAATTCATCCGATAATTTACGTCACCAGAATTCCACATGTACCAAAATCATTCGATATTGCATCATTGCAAATCACCTGATATTTGAGGAATATTTTAGCTTAAGGAACACGTAGACAATGAATAATTAAAATTATAAAAAGGCCCATAGAGCTGGAAAAACTTCAGAAGGAGACACAGAGACAGCGAGGAGCTTTTGCTCTTCCTGACTCAACAGAGTTGGAGAGGATGCTCCTAACTCGACAGTGGGAACGTCCGAAAACATCAAATACGACTCAACAGGTCCGTCTATCTTTTCGTCTCCTATTTCTCTCTCTCTCTCTCTCTCTCTCTCTCTCTCTCTCTCTCTCTCTCGATCAACAACAACAACTTTCAATCACAAGTTCCAATCACAGACAAACTACTAATATGTTGACACAAGCAATCACACTAATATAAACACCATGTCACAGTTGTCACACACAACTATACACAGACACAATCAGACTGCAACACCACTGAAAGAACAATGAAACTATATTAATTGTATTTATGTATATAAAGTTTGTTTCCTTTATCAATGTCTTCTTCTTTTGTTACCTATGGAAACTACATTTCCGTAGTCCTTATACATAAAAATTGTGGGGACCCATAACTCCAATCTTCAACTCCTCAACCATACACTCATCAAACAAACAGGGTCCCTACAAACTCCACTTAAAAAATTTACCTTGTGTCACATCTGCTCATGCAGAAGGGTTGGTAAATACATATACATATACATATATATATATATATATATATATATAGTCATCCACTGACACGTGTTTTGACTTATCAAGTCTCTTCAGTGTGGCTAGACATTTTTGTGAGCTATCGACAGCCGGGATAGAACTCCGATCGATTCAGTATCAGTCAGACAGCTTAATCGCTAGGCTATCGTCACCCACAGAATGCGAAGGGGATTTTAATTGTTTTAATACACACATCTCTATGTATATATATATATATATATATATATATATATATATGAAATTTTTTTATAGATTTTATGCTCGATGGAACATGAGTAATTAACCCTACCCCATGCAAGCAGGATGTGACACATGATAGTTTTTTAAAGCTGAGATTAATTGTTTTTAAGTTTTCTTTCTCCTAGACCAGTTGCCACACAAAGATTAAATTACCCATAGCTAAAGGAAGAATTGTTGGATTCATACATTTGCCATGGTTATTAGCACTATGTTGAATGCAAACAAACTTATACAGGGTTTGAACTCTGGTTGCTGTGTCTGTTTCCTTTGACAATAACCATTACACGACAAGCGAGAGAACATACGACGATTAAAGATTGACACTACGGATGAAAGATGAAATCTTGTCTAAAAATAAATAAACTCTCTTCATCAACTGCATCTATGTGATATCCAGCAGGGAATATTTTTGAATAACTCTTAACAACTTGTCCCATATTTATTGTTTGCTATATATATATTTTTTTATAACTGAGCAATTTTCCTCCTTTCTCAACCATTCAATAAGTTTTCTTTGCAGCATTTTATAACAACAGAATTGATTTTCTTTTTTGTTACTCTGAATCTTTACCTGAGTTATTGTTGCCCCCATGTCTAGATTGGATGTTTTGTAGTTCCAGCTGTTTTCTGCCCTTCATTCAAATATGCAGTCATGCAATGTTTGTGTCTGTTTCAACATCATCAAAATACATGCTATTCTGGAAAAAAAAGCGGGAAAGAAAAACATTAGAATTAAACACCAGAAAGTGTAAAATAAATAAATTCACACTCACACACCTATATATATATATATATATATATATATATATAGAGTCTGTTTAAATCTATGTATCTCAGTCTGTTCATCTCTCTCTCTCTCTCTCTCTCTCTCTCTATATATATATATATATATATATATATATATATATATATATATATATATATATGGGAGTAAATATGGAAATTAAATCCGACAATATAAAGAAAATTTGAAAAAACAAGTGTTCCGAAATTCATCCCATTTTCGGAACACTTGTTCTTTCAAATTTTCTTTATCTATATATATATATATATTATATATATATATATATATATATATATATATGAGTCTGTTTAAATCTATGTATCTCAGTCTGTTCATCTCTCTCTCTCTCTCTCTCTCTCTATCTATCTATCTATCTATCTATCTATATATATATATGAGGAAAAATGAGTAAAGAAAAGAGATGTAGATGGATAAAAATGAATTTTATCGATATCACATTTAATCGATTTCACTTACACATGTGTTTCGGTCTGTTTATC
>CM042150.1:116927309-117019108 GCA_023376005.1 Doryteuthis pealeii
ACTTAATCATTAATACACAATTTCAGAAAGAACAAGAAATTATTTTCAAAAGTAAAGGCTCAATTCCAAAGTTAAACATTTGATCAAATTAAAAATAATTTCTTAAAATCTTATTCTAATGAAGAATCAAAATTAAGAATGATTAAAGACAATTTAAAATCATATTAAATTTAAATCTGCTTTTAACATTCTCAATTGGATTTGGATAATACAAACAAAAGCGAAATAAATAACTTATGAACAATCCAAGTTGTAACGTATATTGAAATATCATCATCATCATCATCATAATGATGTTGAGGTGACAGCATAGATATCCATGAATCTCTCTCACCAAACTTCCCTGGCAGGTCTTGAATATATCATTGATTCATACCCTTATATTTTTATTTAGCTTTTTTTTTTGGAAAATGAGGGGGTAAAAGGTTTTTTTTTAACCCCTTCTCGAACAAAAATAGGGCATGATTTTATTGAACTCTGGTCTTTGCTGGTCTCCAAAAAAACATCTTTTATAAAATGACAAGTGCTCACTCATTGTACAAACATACAGAATCTTTCTTTTATGTATAGATAGCCACCAAAGACAAACTTAACTTTTTCTCTAAGTTCACTTGGTCTCTTGGACATTTATTTTAAGAAGTATACTGTTTTCTAGTTTATCTGTAATAAATTTTTTTGGTAATCTTAACATCAACGTAACTGTGATTCATGCTTTCTTTGAAAAGAACATTTTTACTACATAATTGCTATCTTGTCTGGCAAGTGTCCATTCAAGTTACTTGTATAATTTTCACTCAATTGTTCTACATTAACTTTGATTTTCTTTCTATGCTGTTTCACTAGTTTTAGCTAAAAAGAATGAAATTTTTGTTTGGGGGTTTTGTTTTGTTTACAACTAAGAAAACTATTCAGTCAGATATCTCTACTGATATAAGATGGGGAGTCCTGTTTGTATTGTGGCTTAAGTACAGAACTGCAACATCATAGTGAGTTCAAACTCCAGTTGTGCTATTACTTTCACTTTCAGACTAATACTCTTGGGTAGGAATAAATAGTATCACAATTGTTTTTCTACAAGGATGACTTTGGCATTACAGAAGGCATAAAGTTTGATATGTCATTAAACAAACAGGTTTTTTAATCTCAATTTAAAAAAAAATCTTTTAAGGTTATTTTTAACAGTTGCAACAAATAATGGTGGTTCTTTATTACAAGAAAGAATATATCTATGAATTATAAAATATTCAATGCAATGATGACAATAAAATTCCTCCCTCAGATGGACTAAGCAGTTCCAACTACCCTGTATTTACTTATATTGTAAGGAAGAAATGGATTCACCCCTTTTCTAAAGACATGAGGGAAGACAAGCACACACACACACACATGTGTATATATATATACATACATAAAAGAATGTGTATGTGTATACATGTACATATATGCATGTGTGTATATTTACATATATATATATATACACATATGCATATATAAGAAATTTCATACATTTACCCTATCGGATTCATATCCATTTCTTTATTGATATATGCATACATTATAATATATGCATATATATACATATGTATAATAATATATACATATATGCATGTAATGATCCTCAACACCAAAAGTACATTTATATACATGCACACGCACAATCTATATATTTTCCCATATTATCATACTAAAAAAAACATATACTTATGTATAAAACATTTTACTCCCTTATTTATGAATATTTTCCAAATTTTTTTTTATCTTTTGTTTTTAAGATAAGTAGAAAATTATCATCGATATATTATTCCAAGTATCTATGCCACAATTCAGCTGCGCTTCACACATTTTGTTTTTGTTGTTGTTCTATACATTATCTTGATTACTTCTTCAAATTGTTCTAGATCTTCTATATCCCATATATCTTAAGAGGTTACACAAAGTTTTAAAATGGGGTTGGGCTATAATTTGCATTAACATCTATTACCTGTAATTACGAAAGTGTATGGATTTTAGAAAACAATCCATTCTGATTTGCTGTTAAGCTGTGGGCATCTCTCCAATAAGTAATTCACTCCTCAGTATTTATGCAGGATAGACTTTAATGCACTCACAGACACAAACAAACACACACATATGTGTGTGTGGGGTGTAGACAAGAAAAATGGAAATGAATCCAACAGTATGTTGAAAAATGAGTAAGAGTGAAAAATAATTAAATGAGGATGATTTTTTGATTTTAGGTAAAATATTCCGACACTGAGTGTTTTGATTAATGGATCCACAGTATTAAAACATATTGAAATAAATATGTATTTAGCATGTGCCTCTAAACTTCTTCAAAGTAACAAATATTATGTGTTATAATAATGATATATATATATATATGGGAGAAATGTGAGGAGGTTAATCCACAATATGTGGAGAAAAGTAGACAAACACAGGATGTTAACAATGTTGACAATAAACATCCAGTTTCCATAACATCCCGTGTTTGTCTACTTTTCTCCACACACACATATATATATATATATATATATATATATATATATATTATTAGTCATCCCCAGACACTGTTTTTTGGCATATTACATCCCCTCAGTGTGGCTAGACATTTGCAGGCTACCTCCAGTTGGGATCTAATACAACCAATTATCATCAGTCAGAGTTCCTAACTATTGGGCCATCAGCACACCTACAAACTGGAACAAGAAATTAACTTATAAATACATACATATGTAAAAGCCATCAGGGAGAGCTCCATCTGTATTATAGGCAAAATCCTCTCCAAAGGGCTCAACCTACCAGGAGTTGTGAGCATATATTTTAGTAATCCACACACACTGTTTTGATGTATCTTGTGTTTGATTATTGTACTAAAGAGTATGTGTATACAATAATATATTTGTGTGACTCTGGTTTTTCTAACTATGTTAGCACAACTAAATCTTTCATCAGATATGCAAATTCAATTATCCAAGAATAAGTTTGGAAACCACAGCAGTAAACTTTTGCCTTTACTTATATTTGACTATTTCTTATTTGTGTATTATCTTAACCTTTTTTTTGTAACACAATTGTTTTGTTTCTCTTCCAATTTTAGGTTGGCGTATGAGTTACTGGTTGGTGGAGTACTAAATATGAAGACAGAACACTTCCAGTTAGTAAATGGATATTCCAACATGTACTGGGGGTGGGGTGGGGAAGATGATGATATGGCATACAGGTAAGTCAAACATGAAAATCATTTTTCTTGTTGTCATTAATTCAGAAGAATAAATGGTATATTGCAAATTATAGAAAAAACAACACATATATATATATATATATATGTATATATATCTATGTATGCTCCTTATATTGATTGATGAAAATTATATACTTATATATTTAATTATTGTAAATAAAAGGTGTTGAAAGAATTAGATGTACTTACAATTGATAGAAATGACACATGAGAAAAAAATGTTTGTGCTGTTATATTTCAGAATAACGTAACCCCTTCCTCTGGCAAATGAAATAAAAATTTGTCGCATTCTCTTCAAGTAAGTTTGATTTCAGGTGTTGATGTTACCTTTGTAACTCTTTGCTGATATCTGAGCTGTCAACATGTATCCAAGATGTAACCATTTCATTTTCTTTTTTGTATTTTGAGAGTTGTGCTGTTCTATGACTTTTATATTGTCTGAGGATCTTTGTAGCTAAAAAGTTTATGTATCTTTAAGGAAATATATATATATGTGTGTGTGTGTGTGTGAAGAAAGAAATGGATATAAAATCCAACAATGTATATATGTATAAAGTTTTTGAAAAAACAAGAAAATATTGATTGACATTTAAAAAGACAACGTTAATGTATTTTGGTTTTAATTAAACCATCAACAGGGCTCAACTTCAAAGCTTTTAAACCAATGATTTCTGGGATTAGTGTTTAATCATCTTTGAATGTGAATGCTATCATAGCGGGGCATTAAATTTTAGATTTTTCTTATATTTCAAGTGTCAAGAGGAGCCTTTAAACATCATAGACAAAGACTAACAAGTATGATTTATGATTATTAACCCAAATCTACAATCATATAAATAAGCACCATTTTGTTTGTTTCTACTATTATTGTTTGCCTTGTTGGCTGGGGCAGAAGAATACACAAACTGCACCTCTGCAGAGGGGTAAAATCACTCAATGGGACCACCTGTTGGCTGTGGGTGGTGACCCATGATGCTTAAGGATGGAATTCTGGTGGCTGAGAAGTCCATGGCATGCAACACTTCACTTTAGCCCTTACCTAAGCTAGATGAGTGGTCTTATCAATTGGCTGCTCATGTAAAGAGGTGGCTGAGGGTCTTAGTGTCCTGGGTATAATGTAAAACTGCATCTAGTGGTGAATTTCTAATTTTCGAGCTCTGATGATTGGGGAGTTTACCTTCATCACCATTACTCTTGGATCCACCCTGACCCAGTACCACCCTGTCGGCTGGGGCATTAGAATGCACCGACTGCACCTCTGCAGAGAGGTAAGACTCCCCCAATGGGGCCACCTGTTGGCCGTGGGTGTCGACCCATGATGCTTAAGGATAGAGCCAAGGTGGATGAGCAGTTCATAACATGCAATACTCCACTTTGGTCCTATCTTGGGCTAGACAGGCAGTCGGAGAGGCCTCCTCTGATTAATTGGCTGGTCACGTCAAGCCCTAGCATCTATATGATTTTCCCAACCCTATTGCCTTTATGGCAAGCCCCAATCCCTTTTTATCATATGGGTGCTAGAAGGCGGTGACTGAGGGTCTACATGTCCTGGGAATGATGTTAAACTCTATCTGATGGTGAGGTTCCAGTTTTGGGGAATGTGGAGCACCCCTTCATCACCATTGCTCCCTGGTCCACTCTGACCCGGAGTGGTAGTACCTGTTAGGGTCCCATCTATAGGGTTAAATAGAAAAATGTATTTATAAAAAAATTGTATTATCCATTAAGAATTGATTTATTTCAAAACTTTATCAGCATTAAATGACCCACTGAGGTTGATATGCTGTAAAACAAAACAAAACAAAACAAAGCCAAACTGACCCAATAAAACTAAACATATTTGACATAAAATGACCCAAGGGTTGACATGCCATAAAATCCATCCAACCAACTAATCTACTTTTGTAATAGTCTTCAATTATTTTTGCCATTCCTTTTTTGGCAAGACTTTTCATTGTTTTATTGCTCCATTATCACAACTTTCATAGTCAATTATCATCCAACTGTTTTGAAGAAAGAAAAGGAAATAGTTTCTGACAAGACATAAACTCAAATTCCATATCAAAAAATCTCATCTTTCGTAAACATTACCAAAGTCAATTTTATCTTTTGTTACTTTTAATCCATTTTATATGAATTCAGACATTTTTGCTAGAAGATAATATTACATTTATTGAGATGAATTTTGATTTTCAGGATATTTCAAAATCTAGTGGCCATCAAAAAAATTAATGTTTGATTTTTTATATATATATATATATATATATATATATATATAAAATTTACCAGTCTAAATAAATGAAACTCAAAACAAACCACAGAGTCTTCAGATATTTATTCCTCAACTAACGTATTACGCTAACAATATTAGCATAATAAGTACGTTAATGCTTCACTCCTCAGCCCAAACCTAGTATAAGTATCTCCTAAAACGGATACAAATACTAACATTCATCTCATATATATATATATATATATATATATAGGTCATCATTCCTGGTAGGTCCTCTGCATGGCATCCATTATTCACACAGAGTTGACTGATGAAGGGGTAGATTCTATTTTAAAATAGGAAATAATTTTTTTTAAATGTTGCAAATATAGAGCAGGGGATAAGTTTTGCCTCCTCTGTATGGAGGAGAAACTCACTATAGCTTCCTACAATACACCTAGCAAATTATCAGAGGTCAGAAATTTTAAGTGCCTACTGACACAAAAGGGCCTGGCTTCTTATCCATTAAAATTATAGTTGCTTTACAATTTCTTTTCATAGTTTTAACATTTAACTCTTTATGCTATTTTTTTTTAAATTCCTTCTTGTGACTTCTTCCAACAATAAAAGTTGTTTACACAAACCTCCTGGAGTCACAATTATCCTGATGAGATGTTATGTGAAACTATTTTCTGAAAGGTGCGTGGATGTGTGCACATTCATGAAGACAATGTAGAATAAGTGTCTTGGTTTTTAGAGAGACAAAAGTTTTTTTGTTACCCTGAGCAATGTTTTTGGAGAAAGAGGCCTTTTCCAGAAATTGGATTGTAAAAGGGGTTTCCAGTTTTGTCTTTGGATGATAGGAAAATGTATTTATTCTTTAACTTTTTTCCCATCATTCCTCCTTTTACTGAATGGGAAACACCACAAAAACATAGATTAAAAAAAAAAACAACTATCACAGGTCTATCTTCTTTTGGAAACTTCTAAGAATAATGATTTTAGAAAATAATGGATAAAACATAATTCATAATGGTCAACTTGCCATACATTGAGCTCTCCAAGTGGATTGTGAAAAAATCTTTCCAATATATTTATATGAAGGAAAAATATTCATACATATATATATATATATATATATATACATGGAAATAAAAAAGGATCTTGAATAGAATCTTTACCACCAGTAAACCATCTGGTCTTTTGTGTATGTGTGTGTATTTGGGCAACATCTTTTCACTCAAACAAATTTTGTTGAATACTACAGAATCCAAATTGTTTTGTAGTTTTTTTCTTTTTCTTTTCAGTCTTTCTAATAATTTTCTTGATATTATCATCTCGTTATTTAGCATCCCCTTAGTAACATAAACAATACAATTAATGGTTCAAAGGAGAACTGAAATAATTCTTTTGTATTTTTTATCATTTCCTTTTGAGATGATAAAATCAAGAAAATTATTAGAAAAATTGAAAGTGAATGTCATAGTGCAACTGTATGATGAACTCACTTACCACAATGTCACAGTGCAACACATTAGCCAATATGTGTCAGGGACTTCCCCTGGTTTGTAGTTTACATACCATAACAAAAATATTGAATGTAAGTTATAAATAATAAAGACTAAATTAAATAAGGGATACTGTAACTATTTTGAACTAATTTAACTATATAACTTTATTTTTTTTTAAAAAGACTTTGTTCAATGATTAAATATTCAATAATCTTTCTGTTATGTTGGTTATTGTGTATTTTAACTCACATTTGCAATCTTTAAAATTAAAACTATGTTTGCTTCTACATTGTTTGACTAAGACATTCTGAAAATCAGTTAATTCAAAATCTCGGATGTGTTCATCAATAATTTTTTTTTTTATTGTTCTCAAATTTTCTCCTATGTAAATTTTACTCTCAAACAAATTTTAAAATTTCAATGTTCAAGGAAGAAGTAAATATTTGGACTTAAATTTTGATTACTGACTAGCTTCAATATATACTATATTTCTTCTTTATTATAATTTTACTTGGTAGGTTTTGAAATGTTATTAAATAAAATTGATTAATCAAGAAATGTATTATTTAATTAAACCTTAGAAAATTTATTCTGATGTTTGTTTAACTTTACAACTGTTTTGCATTAGATTTTTGCTATTTCAGCATTTTTTGTGAGATTTTGTCATTGATGGTGGGGCTGGTTTAGCTCAGTCGGTAGAGCACCTACTAACAAATCACAAAATTACTAGTTCGATAATGATCCCCGCCAACTACACACATGAGTAGCACAGATTGGATAATCTGTGTGGTAAAGTGGAGAGCTGACGGTAGGTGTGGTGCTCCACACCAGCAAAATCCATCTCCTTGGACTAACACTAGCGAAAAGGGGATAGACACCCTTGGTGTATGGCTGATACTGACAATTGGCCACTCCACCAACTTTTTTTGTTAATGATAACTGATTAATTAGTTTTTTGTTTTAAAATTATAACCATCTCTACCTTAATGTTTAACTTGATAATGAAAAGATAAAAAAACAAAACAATATAAATAAAAATATATATACTGAAAGTAAAAAAAAAATTTATTTTTTATTTTGAGCATCCATAAAACTCAACATCAGAAATATGTGTTTTGAAATAAAATAAAATAACCCCCTTTAATTTTTACCCATGATCAAGGTTGATTGCAAAATAATAATTTATTACCGCCGTGTTGGTTGGTGCTGTAGAATACAACGACTGCACCTCTGCAGAGGGATAAAATCCCCTCAATGGGAACACCTGTTGGCCACAACCGGTGATGCTCAAGGACACAATCCTGGCAGCTGAGCCCCCCCCAACAATCGGCTGGTCACATTAAGCCCTAGCACATATATGATTAATCCAACTCTATTACCCTTATGGCAACTCCCAACCCTTTTGATCATATATGTGCTAGAAGGGGGTGGCTTAGTATCATGGGTATGACATTAAACTGCATTTAGTGGTGAAATTCCAATTCTGGGGAATGTGGAGTACCCCTTTATCGTTAATACACCCAGGTTCACCCTGATCAAGTGGTAGTACCTGTTAGGGTCCCATCTATGTGTTAAATAAATCAAAAAATGAGTTATAAAAATTTTTTTTTTTTAAATTGAGTTTGAAGAAGAAAAAAATGAATACCCAGCATGAATGAATAAAACAAAATGTCTTCAGCATAAAATAACCCAACAAGAGTTGAAATGCTATAAAATCGAACCAATTAACCAACCAACCAGAAAGGTTTCTCCAATGGACTCCTACACATGGACACACTAGTGTTAGCCAGGAGATGCTATGTAGCCACTTCTTGTATGATATAAATAATCAATTTATATATCTATTAATAATGGAGATTCGCTTCCGTTTTTTGTCTGTAACAAAAATTACGTCACTGCTTATGTCACATTACCCATTAATTTGAAATAAAAAAATAAAATGACATAACTCTTTTTATTTGTACTTATGATCAAGGTTTATAACAAAACAATCGAAAAGAAAACTTCATGTGATTAAAAATAAATAAAACAATTATCATCATTATTTAATTTTCAAAGCAAAATATACATATCAGCAAAATGTCATTAGAAAAAAAAACGCTACCTTTTTATATATATATATCAGGCTACTCACTTATTAGTTCAATTCATGAAGAAACGAATGGATGTACCATGGTGACTAATGTACTAGACTGTGACATTGCAGGAAGTGAAATCAAACTCCACTGGTGCAATTATGTTCACTTTTAAACTAATACTCTTGGGAAAGGTATGAAATCCCTCATCCCCCAGCAATGAGTTAAAGAGTATCACTATTGTTCTTCTATAAGGATAGCTTTGGCATTAAATAACCCAACTAAGTTTGATATGACATTAAAAAAAAAAAAGAAACCAAACCTGAACAAATGGTTCTTTAGGACCTAGACAGATGGATATTGCTGTTTTATGTATATGCATATATATACAAACTACATTGTGTGTGTATATATATATATATATTATTATTATTTTTATTTTCATTTTTTTCAAATTGTAGCTGCAGAATAGGAACAGATTGCAGTTATTAATTTTGACTGGCATTACTTTAATTTAATTTTAAAATTTTGTTTCCTTTTTATCCCCTTACACAGGTCATTCTATAAGCACTTAGTAGATAGCATGGATTCAAAAATGATTAATATTTGACAATGTTTATGTCTGACATTTTGTAATTCGAATTTTAAATCTACAGAAATTATTGAAATTTAATCCTCTATCTCTATTCTTTCCTACCTGATTAAATCCGCATTACATTGTTTGTTTACACATCATAATATTAAATGTAAGATTCATAGTATTGCAATTAAATGCAAATAAGATGTGTCAAAAAAAAAAAAAAGGATTGAATTTGAATCCGTATTTGCCAAGGCAGAAATCAACAATAAATGAAATTATCTGTCTGAATTTTTCAAATGAGGATTAATAATTTGTATTATTTAGATTTTATAAATTTTACTGTTGTCTTCACCTTTTATTGTTATATAAACAATGTTTCTGCTTATGTGTTCTCTTGAGTTTGACAAGAAACACCTGAAGAAGGCTGGAGGGCACACTAGCTGAAAGGTTGTGTTCATCATAATGAAGATGAAGACAACAGTTTGAATATCAAAATAATACAAAATGAAATATCTATTTTCTTCAAAATGATCCCCTTGGCGTTCAACATTGAAATCTGTGTCACGATTGGGGGAATGAACTTTTGTAGACTAAAGGAAAAATAATGTTTTCAAATGTACATAATACAAAGATAATGTTTTCAGAGCTAAACATTTTGTTATATAAAGATAATATTTTCAAAATCTATATAGATACCATCAATAGAAGAACAAAGGGCCAGTTTAGCTCAGTCGATTGAGTATCCAACTGGGAACCACAAGGTTCCTGGTTTCAATACCATCCCTTGCCAATTCAGCGTATGAGTAGCACAGGATCTGATGGTAGGTGTGGTGCTCCACCTCAGATGCTAAAAAACAATCTCCTTGGTCTAGCACTAGTGAAAAGGGTATTGTCTGGCTGATACCAACTTTAAGCCACCTCGATGACTTTACTTTTATATATACATACATATATATATATATATATATATATATATATATATGAAAAATGTTGTTCTGGTTCCAACGGGAGAAAATTCAATATTGATAATATGAAAATGAATTCATTTTCATATTATCAATCAAAGCCTGAAGAAGATACCAGAAGATCTGAAGCACGTGTTGCATATGTAAAACAAAAAGAAATATAAAAAAAATTTTCTGAGAACAAAATAAATTTTGCGGACCTTCCTTTTTTTTATGAAATATATATATATATATATATATATATATATATATATAGTCAAGGTATTGAAGACAGTTTTAATGGCGCTTAGTAACTGACAGTTACTTGCCTATGCAATTTTCAAACCAAGTTTTGTTGGAAAAAATGCAGTTGACTTCATGTCTTTGCTAAGATATACATGCTCTATCAATGATATTCCAGTGAGTTTTCGATTGGTTGAAGCACTTTTGAAACTCCTCTTTTGATATGGTGTGAAGCTGCACTGTCATACTTCTTTGAACGTCCTCCACATTCTCAAATCCTCATACCATTAAGATGAATTTTCAGTTTAGTACACAAATCACATTACATTTAGTTTACATTAGGTTAAAATCTTTTAGAACTTATTTCAAAGAATAGATACAGCTAATCTATCATTTAAGAATAGGATTTATATGTAATCAAATTGCAAATCATCTTTGCTTGCTTGAATGGCTTCTTTGGCATTCAACCTAACAAGTTCCTCTTGATTTTTCATTCAGTGAATTTCTACGAGCCCTGCTAGTTAATCAATATCAGTAAAATTAATTTCTTAGAAATTACATCTACAGAGAAATATAGAAAAAACTTTTTTTTAAAAGATTTAAATCTATTAGTTTATCTGTTTATCATGCCTCCTTGGGCATTTCCCTTTTTTTTTTTTTTTCTATCTTTTGTATTTTTAGTTTTCGACTTGAGTTGTCTTATGAGATTGACACTTTTGGCAAAATATTTAAGTAGCCTCTAACTTTTGCTTCATAAATTCTTCTTTCACTTATAAATTGGACGAACAATTTTTGTAGCATTCACTTTGGTTGTGTCTTACTTTCATCAGAGGAAATAATGAATGTTTCATGATTTATTTCAAAACTTTATCAGCATTAAATAACCCACTGAGGTTGATATGCCGTAAAACAAAACCAAACCAAACCATATGTCACTTCTATCTCAGTTGTGATGAGTGTCATGATTCTAGTTGCCATTTGCCATTTTCCATTTACATATTGGTAAATCCAATTGTAGAAAAGGGTTTAGTCTCAGTAGTAGAAAGTCACTTGTATTCCTTGAAATCCTTGTAGCAAATCTCCTTGCCTGTAGCATTCTTCAATCAGCAAATCCCATTAGCAACTGGTTCATGAACAGTTGCTAAAGATCTTAAATGCTCAAATGCTTTTCTGGGATCATTTCTGATTAGCCAATTTTTACAGGAAATGCCTGCTGATACTATTTGGGAAGTCCATAAATATGAGTGAATTTTGTGTACATCTTATACCATATATAGATAGTCCAACAAGATAAAAGGGGAACAATTGCTTGTATTTTCCTTTTGGACCTAAACACATTGAAGGATCCATGCTCACAATGAACACTGTTTGGTTCAAGATATATATTTTGCATCTAGTAAAATCATTTTACCGCCCCATTGATTATACAGGCTAATTTAAAGCATTTTGATTAAATAGGATCTGATTTGATTGTCACAAGTGCCAATAATTTTCACCTTCCTTTCTAAAGTGTAATAAAAATGTAATTAGAAAATAACAACTTATTGACTAATTCATCTCAAATGTTGAAATATGTTGAATCCCATTATTCACTTTCATTTATTTTTATTCATTTTTTTTATATCATGAAGTTAAGAATTTCAAAATATTAAAAGTATGAATTTAAGATGTTAAATGAATGATTGAAAATTAGGTATTTAATTATATATAGAAGAAAATGGCAAGGGAGGAGAAGGGCTATGCTTATGGATGGGTATGCACATTTTTATATATATATACAATATTATATAATATATATATAAAGTTGGGGTAGCCAAGTTATGAAGTCAGTGGCTCTGGGTAACTGTCATTTTTTTGCCTATGTGATTTTTCAAACCAAGTGCTTAGTTTAAAATTTGCATTGATGAGAAACTGACAGTAAGAACCATTGAATTTGTCTTTGCTACTATAACTTAGATATACATGCTCTATCAATGATATTGAGCACTCTTTACTTCTAGATAAAACAAAATTATGTATATATAATATATATATATATATATATAGTCTAATGTTCAGTGTATATATTATATCTGTATATAAATTTTATATAAATATTTTGGATTTAGTGCAAAGCATGAGTAATGCTGTGCCATTGTATTGCTTTTCTTGTCCTCCACAACCTCCAATCTGACCTTTGACATTGAAGTCTGAGTTTAGGAAACAAGAAAAAGTTGCATGGTGTTTGGTATGAAATGTCTTCCTTATAAATCTCTTGATGAAAAAAGTATCAAGAAATGGCACTGACTCATCTAGATTTTACCAAGATATCTTACCATGATAACTTTATTTCAAAAGTTGCTAAGCTGTGAACATGTCTTCATTTACATTCCAAGTAATATCATATGGAATGAAAATCTTTTTCTTTCTGATAAAATAAAGTAAGAATTCTTCCAAGCTGTAGCTATGTCAGTGCTACTATAAAACAAATTTTGGTAAATGATAGGTTATCATCAGGGCAGAGTGTTTTTTTACTTTTTTTCTTTTAATCAAAACACACCGCCCTTAATTTTGTTTGCTATTATTTTATTTTTATATTTGAAATGATTTAAAATACAATGCTGTAAGTGAATTTTGGTCGAAACACGTGCCAATAAATAAAAAATAATAAATTTCATCTATACCAAAATATATTATAGAGAGAAAGAGAGAGAGAGGGTTCTGTCTGTGTAATCTATACATATATAAAGGGAAGTTGTGTGTATCTGTATGTCCAGAGGAAACTTCGAAAATAAAACAATTAATGACAAAATAAATATATATACACATTAAATATCACCTGGGCTTGGTTTTTGAACAAAAATAATAGAGATTTGATTTATATTCGTGAAGATAATTAAAAAATAAAGTTTTAAAATGATAAATGGCATTATTTTTATTTTAGATTGAAATATTTTAGATAGTAGACATTAACATTTCTTTCAGAGATGATCAATGCAATTTTTTTTTACATAGGGATTTAAATGGGGCATTCCAGGAGGATTCATCTCACAAATTCAGTAATAATGGATCTGCGGGACTAACTTAAAAAATCGCCCTCTACCCAGGCGACGCTGTGTAGCTGCTGCTAGCTGTATAAAGCTTGCTGAGGTACAGAGAAGCAAGTTTGTTACCCAAATTACACACATTATCTCTCTCTCTCTATATATATATATATATAGAGTGAGAGAGAGTGGAGGATGGTTTTTTGGGGGGGTGATGTAATGATCAGTGAGCCATGTTCAAATTCTTACTTTTCACTTCACACTAATGTCTTTGGAAAGCCATGAATTCATCTCTTTCCCCTACCAAGCTATGGGTAATTAGTATGGCAGACTGGACTTTCTAGCCTTCAAGATAAACCAATCAGTCTAGAAGAAGGAAAAACTCTGAATTCAAAGCCAGAAGGCAAGGGGCGAGCAACTTCACCCCATAAACCACATAAATTATTCTGACATGAAAAACAGTCAACTTTGATGCAGTTAATCCAGAACAACATGAACTATCAGAAGGTTTTCACTACTCCCCTCAAAAATTAGTTTAGTTACTGAATTACACCACCTATCTGTTTGTTTAATGTACTGAATTAAACTATAAAAATATTTTTAAAAATCACCATGCTATTTAGTATCCTGGATATGACATTAAATTGTATCTAATGGTAAAGTTCAAATTTTGAGCTCTGAGGAGTATGGAGTACTCCTTCATCGCCATTATACCAGAGTGGTAGGATGTGTTATAAATTAAATTTTACCCTGCTGATTGTCTGTGTTGGTCATTATATAAGGGGTATCTGTTGAATTTCTATTCAAATTTCAGCCAAACACCTCCTTTTTTTGATTTCTTATTATATATAATATATATAATATATATATATATGGTTAATATAGCTTGAGAGAGAAGAGAGAGAGAGAGAAAAAAAAATCTAACCAATTGTAAAAATAGATGAAGGTTCCAACCAAAGGTAAAATATCCAGATAAATTAGTAAGATTAGATAAGGTATTCTATTGGTATCATCTATATCCTGCATATATATCTACATTACATGCCCATGCATTCTTTGCACACCTATAGATTTATATAAGGATTGTTTCAAGTATATTTTCTTCTATAATTGTATGATGGCTATCTGATGAGATTGGGTTCTTTTATGGAGTTACCAGCTGAAATTAATTTCTAATAACCAAATGATGGTATGTCAAGTTTTTCTTTATTATTAGAAGTGAAGATGATATAATATATTCTTTTTAATATAAAGATATAGTAGATTTTATTTTGGTTTTGTTTATTTGTGAAATACCTTTAGGTCTATCACAATTTCATTCTAAAGATAGTACTAAATTAACATGAAAAATGTTAATTCTGACAAACATCTCAAAATTAAAACTCTATATATCTTGCTGGATAATAGAGACTCCTTATAGATATATTATTTGTTATATAATATTATGAATATGTAGATGTAAACTGTAAATATCATATTCACACATTCACTATACACTTAACATCTTTCATTTTGTCCCTCACATAAACATTACTTAACAGTGTCCTGAAGATGGTACAATATACCGAAATGCTTAAGTATTGACACAAAAAAATTGTTTCCTGATCATAACATCCTGTGTTTGTTATGTTTTTTAAATATTTTCTTCTCATATTGTCGGATTAATTTCCTCACCATATTTCCATACATACATACATATATATATATATATATAATTAGTGCTAGTAAAAAGGAGATAGACTCCATCGCTGTTCAGCTGATACCAATAATAGGCCACACCACTGAAATATACATATATATGTGCGTATGTATGAAGGTTATTTAATGAATGAGGTGAATTTTGTCTAAGGAGTTTGCAATAGGTAGCATCCATTTATAGTTGAAAATTTTTTCAAGTAAATAAATAATCATAGGAGCTTTCATGTCCCAGAAGATTGTCAGCATGACCTTCTTTATTGATTGCTCTGCCTGGAAATTTTTCTTTATCTGAGAGCTCCAGGGTCTATTTATTTATTTATTTATTTATTTTTACTCAAGCTCATAGTGGCAAATTCATGTTTAACCCATTTGTAAACATTTCTTTTTACTAAAACATGCTTCTCTGTACAAATCATACACTTCTATAAATTTCACTTAGTTTGCACTTCTCAGCCACTAAATATTTGATGACAGACCTCTGTCCAAGCCATAAAACCAAGTGCTAAATGTATCAAACTGAATTTTCAATAACTAGGAATAATTGTCATTTTCTTTTTATTCTTAGTCTGCCAGAAAGTTTCAACTACTTGAGAATTCTTTGAAACTCTGAAAAGAATGTTTTCTTATTGAAAACTGAATCCCATTTCTGCCAAGAAGTACTTAAATGGAGAAACTGTGCATGAAACCATTCAGTTCCAATATCACTTTCTGCTCAAGTATCCACTCAGTGTTGAATGGTTAGGATTGTCTCCAGAAAAGACGGCGACAAAAAATAAAAGATTGATTGCCAGTTGAGAAAATCGGACAAAATTTTAACAATGAACAAAAAAACAAAACAATACATACTGATCTTATCTGAATTATTTATCCTTTTAATCCATTTCAGATTGTTACATATCTTGTAAATATACTTCTCTTAATCATATATATATATATATATATATATATATATATATATATATATATATAAGTATATATATATTTTTTATGTGTAATGTGCATATCTATACATATATGGAATGTATCCAGTCTTTTTACTGTCTTGTCAGTGTCATTTAGAATATATTGGCTGTATCCTCTGAAGAGTGGTAATACCCCTCCCCCCAACCAAAAAATATCTTGAAAATATACTCCTCTTAATCATATAGATATACGTATATCTATATTGTGTGTCTTTTAGTTCAGTTGGTAGAGCACCTGCCTAGGAATTGCAAAGTACCTGGTTCGATACCAGTCCTTACCAACAGCGCAAGAGTAGCACAGATTGGGTAATCTGATCTGTGTGGTAAAGTGGGGAGCTGACGGTAGGTGTGTCACTCCATCTCAGCAAAGTCAATATCCCTGATCTAGTGCTAGTGAAAGGTAGATAGATTCCCTTGCTGTTTGGCTGATACTGACAATAGGTCACTCTGCCAAGTTTTCTTTTCTTTTTTTCTTTTTTTTACTTATTTATATCTATCTACATGCATACACATGCGGAATGTATCCAGTCATTTTACAGTGCAATTTAAAACATGTTTGCTGTATCTTCTGCAGAGTGGTAATACACCCCCCACCCCCACTACTAAAAAAAAAAAAAAAACTGTCCTGGGTATATCACTAAACTGCATCTGGTGGTGAGGTTACAGTTCTGGATCTCTGAAGAATATGGAGTCACCTTTTTATTGCCATTACTCTGAGGTTCCCTCTGATTCAGAGTTGTTGTGCCTGTAAGAGTCCGATTATGGGTCAAATAGATTTGTTTGAAAGTTATTTGTATTAGATGGGAACACTAGATATTATATGACTGTAAATTATTTGTATTGAAAATAGTTATTTGAAGCTATAATTGTTTACAAAGGATTATTATTATTATAATTAGTAGTTACTTTAAATCATACAACTACTTGCAAATAAATGATTATTAAATAGAAATAATTACTTTAAATCATATAATTATTAGTATTAGATATGAATACTTGAAATTTATTAGTCTTACATAGGAATATAGTAAATATATACTTATAACTCTGTTCAAACAAATGATTATTGTACAATAGAAATATTAACTTGAAATTATATAATTGTGTATGATATATTCTGGTGAAAGAGAAGAAAATCACCTAGTAGCTGCCACTGGTCTACATGGAACCAAAACACTTACGCCTTCATACTGATGTTATCAAGTTTATTTAATAAAAACCATGAAAACTGTTCAAAGAAGAAATAAACAACATTCAGGGTAAGACTTCTCCAAATGGGGCCACCTGTTGGCCGTGGGTGGCACCCGTGATGCTTAAGGATGGAGTCTTGGTGGATGAGTAGTCCATGACCTGCAACACTCCACTTAGACCTTTACTTAGGCTAGACAGGCGATCAAAAGGCCCCCTCCGATCAATTGGCTGGTCATGTCAAGCCCTGGCACCTATATGATGACCCAACCCTATTGTCCTTATGGCAACCCCAAACCCTTTTTATCATATAGGTGCTAGAAGGCGGTGGCTGGGGGTTTTCATGACCTGGGAATGACGTTAAACTCTATCTGATGGTGAGGTCCCAGTTTTGGAGGTTTGGGGAATGTGGAGCACCCCTTCATTACCATTGCTCACAGGTCCACTCTGGCCAGAGTGGTAGTACCTGTTAGGGTCCCATTTATGGGTTAAATAAAAAAATTGTGTATCCATTAAGAATTAATTTAATTCAAAACTTTATCAGCATTAAATGACCTACTGAGGTTGATATGCCATATGTTTTTTTTTTCTCTAAATTAGAAACGTCATACATGAGACAAAGGTAATTTACAAGCCAACTCAAGATGGTTTTAAAAAGTGGAATAGACACTAGGCTAAGTGAATGAGATCCTATAGGGAGTACTTTTAAAGGTTTTAAGGCCCCATTGCCCTAGGTGAGCTTTTCTTTTTTTCATTAATAGAAAATGGCTTGATATTTTCCAAGATAGACCTTACATAGGAGGCATGTTGTAAAAGTTAAAATTATAGGAAATGGACTTGTCAACCGGAGTTCAAGTCCTGGATGAGGCTGTTTGCTTTTTCACTTAGTGCTATTACCCTTGGGAAAGAGAGAGTAGTTGAATGTGTACCTTTTCTAACTGCTCTCCCTCCAGCTATAAGTAAATAGTAGAGCAGACTGAACTCTTTAACCTTGGCTAGGTAACCAGTCTAGGAGAAGGAAAACTCTGAATAAGAAATTGACCTTGGGTTGCATCCCTCTCATGCAGAGGGATTGTTAAATCTATATATAATGAAAGATTATAAATGTATTTAGAGAAAAGAGGCAAAATAAATATTTATGAAAAGGATTCAGAGGATGAATAAGATGAATTAATCAGTTCATGAAAAGATCAAAAGATGTTTAAGATCAGAATAAGATTGACGACGTCTAATTTAGGTCGTAGGTAGATAAAAATATAGATATGAAAGGATCGAGACAGGTAGGAAATCCCTTGGCAAAAATAGGAGAGAGAGAGAAGAATAAGTTCATCAGAAATGAAGATCAATAAATGAATATTAAGACTGATCAATAAAAACTGATTGAGAAAAGTAAATTGATAATCACGCATAGATGAAGACGTTCAAGAAGAACATAGTATTGGTTACAAATGGGTATATATATATATATATATATATATATATATAGTTTAGGTAGTCAGTTGCCTCGGTTTTGGGGAAAACTTTTAAAATTCTTTGAAAGCAATTCTGGTGAGGGATTTGTTTATGTTTTCTTCTGAATTTCTTTTTTCCCTCTTTCTCATAAAACTACTTGTGAATAATATTAGAGAGAGACTATCAGAAGTAAAAGTGATTTCTCTCTCTCTCTCTCTCTCTATATATATATATAATATATATATATATATATATATATATATATATAGCTACCATGTTTCTTTCATACATCAAAGGCTGGATATCTTATAGAAGATGAATTATCAATAATGGTAATTTTAGTAGCAGCTTTAGTAAATTGTTCTATTTTGGGATTCAGAAGAGAAAAAATATCTACCTAAAATATTTTTCCCGTGAGGCCATCATCTTGTACTTTGTATTTTTGAAACAAATGTTGCATAGCAGTCTCGATTGAAAGGAGTTGGTTGTAATTTTTACTATTCTCTTGGCTGGATCAGAGTTGGGTTCTGTTATTCTGGATTGTAGTAACTAGGTCTGTTGGTGGATCTGTTGTTGGGCTGGATGGCATTCTCACTGTTCTTCAAGTCTGGAATCTTTTGGGATAGCTTGTCTTGTGTGGTTGATACTTTTTAATTACAAACACAAGATGTTCTTGTTTTTCTTTCTCCTGAGCTCATTAATTTTATCCCAAGTAAAAATACATTGGAGAATAGACACTCATCTTATGTCTGTTCTTTTCTCTCAGCCCAGACTGCTAACTCTTCATTATCTCTTTCTCTCTCTCTCTTTCTCTCTCTCTCTCTCTCTCTCTCTCTTCACCTGTTGGTATCCCTCACCTAAATTGAGATTGACAAGTACGTCATCCCAAAATTCTAATAGCTTTCCACTCTTGCATAAAATTTTTGGGTTTTTCCATCTCCTTATTTTACACAAGCCTGGATATACAAATCAATCTACAGTTCTTCAAGTCTATATTTTGCCAGGGGTAATAGTCTCCAAATGAATTCATAAGTACAGTAATATTTTTTCCTTTAGTTCTCCTAATCGGGTTTGTTTAGCTCAATTGTAGAGCATCTACCTAGAAACCATAAGGATATGGGTTTGATACCAGCCGTCGCAAACTCATGGCATGTATAGCACAGCTTATATCTGTGCAGTAAAGCGAGGAACTGATGGTAGGTATGGTGCTCCACCTCATATGCAAAAACAATCTCTCTGGGTTAGTGCTATTAAAAAGGGGGTTGGCTCCCTCACTGACAATAGGCCATTCCACTGATTTTACTTATTTTACTTTAGATCACATGGGTAAATAGTAGAGCAGACGGGGCTCTTTGACCTTGCTTAGGCAACCATCCCAGGAGAAGGAAAACTTTCAATTCAAATCTGTTAAACTCCACTTAAGAAATTGACCTTGTGTCACATCCTGCTTTGTGGAGGGGTTAGTAAATATGTATAATATAATGATCTTTTAAATTATGTGATGTTAATGTTTCTTGATTTCCCCAGTTTTATGATTGTCATTTGACAAATTAGTTTATTTGTTTTTTCTTTCTTATCAGATCTAATCAAATGTTTTATGTGAATTATCTTCATTAACATTGATTATTAGTGTCATCTTTTTATTGACATTTTAGAAGTGATAATTTTTTACAATTATACAGGGTGTGCCACCAGTTAATTGCAAATAACTTATAATAAAGAAAATTTTAGTTTTTGAGCTAATAATAGTTTACAACAAAAATAAAACAAGCTAGGAATTTTTAAGTTTGCTTACCTTAAATTCATGCCTTTTTTTTCTTTTTGGCTTCTGCTTAAAGCTAATCATTAAAAGATTTGATACTATTAGAACTCTGAATGTATTTGAAAAATTCCTACTAAAATTTCATATCATCAATATATTTAAGAATAGTTACTCGAAACCATATAATTATGTATTAAGAATTATTATTATTAGTTACTTGAAACCATATAATTGCTTGTAAATTATTACTGTTAGATAGGAATACTTGAAACCATATAATTGTGTACAAATTATTCGTATTACATAGTAATACTTGAAACCATATAATTGTGTAGAATTAATAGTATTAGATAGGAATACTTGAAGTCATATAATTTTGTACTAAGAATTATTAGTTACTTGACACCTTATAATGGGTGTGTTAAAGCTAAGCACAATTTCTTCATTTGAATTTATGCCTGCTTGCTTTGATCATATTTTGCACTGCCTACTCACACATGGAAGCTTATATTAAGAGGGTAGGGCAGGACTAGATATTTGAGTTTATACAAATGTTCAACTTAGAAAAATGGATGAAAGAGTATTCAATAAAACCACCCTAAATTTGTGAATATCCCCAATACAGCATCAGAAGCCACTGCATCTCCAGATTAGGTGGTCTCATTAATGCTGGTTAACACTTCTACAATGTCAGTCTTTGATTTTATGGGGCTGTTTGTTGGTGTCCCTCTCAGTCCAGGAATCAGAAGAGTTAAGAGGGAGCATTTTGGAGATGACTAGATCATAAGAATTCTTAGTCAGCCACTCCTGGCTTCCATAGGCCACATGGAAGGACACACATAACTCCTTAGAATTACCTTCTATGTCCAGGACTTAACCACTATATCCAACATCTCATTATAAGTATATATCAACCCCTTGCATCAGTAGGATGTGACACAAGGTCAATTTCTTAAGCAGAGTTTAACAGGTTTGAGTTCAGAGTTTTCCTTCTCCTAGATTGGTTGCCTAGCCAAGGTTAAAGAGCCCAGTTTAGCCTACTGTTTACCCATAGCTGGAGCATAGTTGAATACATACCTTTCCCAAGGATATTAGCGCTATGTGAAATGCAAATAGCTTCGTCTAGGATTTGAACTGAAGTCCATTTCCTCCGATTCTAACCATTGCATTATATGCCTCCGCTCAGCATCTCATTGGTGACATTTGACTCTGAAGGAAGAAGAAGAGTTGACTCCCAGGACTATCACAGATGAGGTGAATTTGGTGCATCACTGTGGGGTCTGTGGGATGCCATCTGAATTTTTTTTCTTGTTCCCTTTCTGTTTTATGGTTGCTATTATTTGACAATCCATGCCTTTTAATTTCTTGTCAGATTGGAAGTGTAAAATAATTGGGCACTAAGCAGAATTTTGGCTCCAGGATCAAACAAGAAAATATATGATGCCTTCCACTATTCATGATAAATATTGAACAGTTTGTTGTATCATTCACCATATTGTCTTATCATTGATTATAAGAAATAATATTTTTATGATAATATCTTTGAATCAGATATAATAAAAGAAAAATCCACCTTACACACTTGGATTCTTAATTGGCCTTAAAAGAGAAATAAGAATTATAAAAAATTAAAGTAGCTTTTTACACCCCTAAGGATTGTAGGGGAATAAATACAATTATAAATGGAAGCAGAGAGAAGCTGGGAACAGTTTCTGAAGAGAGAAAACAACAATCTTTGGTATTATGAAAAGAATTTAATGTATAATAGTAGACAAGTATAAAAGAGAAATGGTAGAATTCACAGTTCAGTGAATTCAATGTCCAAGGATTTAGTAGGGTTGGATTTAGGGGTTAAGGGGGTTAAGTTTCTAGGTCCTGCTAACCTGGATGAATTTTAATGGTCCTATGGTTGATGGCTCTTGACCCCTCTGGTTTGGTGGAAGAAAACACTGCTTGATCTACCTTCTTGGATTGTAGAGATACAAAGCAGTTTTCTTTACATTGTATTTCGAGGTGCCACCACGTGAAATGGCCAAAGAGGGTTAAAGAAGTTGAGGTCCTGCTTTTATAAATCTCCTTAGGTGATCTCCAGCTATAGGTAAGCTTTAACCTTGTTGTGGCAACCTGTCTAGGAGAAGGAAAACTCTGAATTCGAACTGGTTAAACTCTGCTTCAACGGACTTGGGTCATATGCTGCTTATTCAGAGGGGTTGCTAAACAGTAAATAAAGTAGGCAGAGTTACTTATTGTTGGTAGTAGCCAGACAGCGAAGGGGTCTATGCTCTTTTTTTTAGCACTAGACCAGGGAGACTGTTTTTTTTTCTGAGGTGGAGAGCCATGCCTACCATCTGCTCCTCACTTTACCACACAGATTAGATTACCCAATCAATGCTACTCATACACTGAGTTAGAGGGGACCAGTATCAAACCTGGAACCTTGCAATTCCTTGGCAGGTGCTCTACTGACCGAGCTAAACTGACCCAATCTCACCATAAGAATGTTATCTATGGTTAAAGGGTCCTCATTCATTTTAACTATTTTTTTCTTTCAACCAGGATTTTCTTTTTCTAATTTAAAGTTAACATCTACATTTTTTTTAAATCTATGAATGTCATCTACCATATTAGAAGATCAAAGAGTTCACCAATCAGATTACAGCTTACATTCAATTACTTCAACAACCTCAATTATGTTCTCATGACTTGCTTTTACCATATGGTATCCAAAATGGAGACATGTCTTCCTTTTTCAATTGAAACATAATATCCACTTTCACTTTAAGATATTTTCCTTTTCTTTTAATACAAAAAAGTACAAATTCAATTCCATGTATTGAATTCTCCAGCAAAATAGGTGTTAATATTGATGACGTAAAGCTACACAACCAATTCTACAACCTGACTTCACTCTTCAAATCTGATAAGATAGATTTTTAAGTCTTTTGAAGAGCACAGGCTGCAGTAACAATGGAAGGTTTTGGTTTCTTTTTTTCTAAATCATGCCTAAATATCAATTGTTTTCCGAACTTTATTTTTCCATTTCTTCTCATAACAGTCATGTCAGTTGGTTTGGTTCACACCTACACAAAATTGTTGTTATCTAGCAGAACGTCAATTCTTTCCTGTATTGTTTGGTTGGTTTTATAACATGTCAACCCTTGTTAGGTTATCTTATGTCAAAGTCAGTTTAACAATTATGGTCTCAGTTATATATATATATATATATATATATAAAACCTGGTAGGGCTCTCTAGAAGGGACTTTAACTGAATTTGGACATTAGCGTAAAACAAGGCTCGTCTGTTATTCACAGATTTGAAATCTCTAGCAATCATAACATAAATATACCGATGTATGTATTTATTAGTTAAAATTTCACTTCTTACTGGCAGCTGATGATGGCCGAGGGGTTAAGGAATCTGATGAAGAGTCAGTCAGGTTTTTCTCCTGACTAAAAGTAGTTGCAATGTCTAGCCACACTGAGGAGACATAAAACATTGAAACATATTATCTTTGGATGACTATATATATATATATAATGTTTAAACTGGTTAATACATTGGCTTTTAAAACATTATTGTTGAACAAAATGCACTTGCTAACGCAAGTTAAAATCCTGAACAAGGCTGTTTACATCTCATATAGCACTGATACCCTTGGAAAAGGTATGCATCTAACTTTCCCCTTCCTGTTATGGGTAAATAATAGGGTAGACTGGGCTCTTTAACCATGATTTGGCAACCAGTCTAGGAGAAGGAAAACTCTGAATTTAAACCTGTAAAACTCCTCTTAAGAAATTGACATTGAGTCATATCCTTCTTGTGTGGAGGGATTGGTGTGTGTGTGTGTGTGTATGTGTATATATATATATATATATATATATATATATATATATATTGAGGTAATATAAAGGGTTACTCCATACTCCCTAGAGCTCCAGCACTGGAAATTCATCATTGGATGTAGTTCAGAGTTATACCTGGGACATCTCTTTTAGATGGGGTCTTAGCCCTTTGCGGCATCTGCCAATAGACAATAGAGTGAGCCAACTTTGAAAATTATATGTAAATTGATAGTAGCAGCATTATCCTATAATACTGTTTTAATGTTCCCTTTTCAAATAAAAGTTTATATGTTAAATTTTGTTTTCTAATTAAATGCCCTTCAATTCAATTGATTTCAGAATAGATTGCTGTTCTCCTTTTTCATTTTTTGAATCTGCTCTCCTCCTCCTTCTCCTCCTTCCTCCTTCTTCTTTATTCATTCTAGTCAGAATAAGTATTCAATCTTAATTGAAATGTGTAAGTCAATTTAATGGAAACTCTTTTCTTAGAATGTGTCAGTTTTAAATGAAAATGTATCCCTGTCAGTTACCTTTTATGTCAGCTGTCATTGTGTCTTTTTTTTTTTTTTTGTTTGTTGTCTTTTCTCTTTTCATTATCCAGACCATTTAGATTTCTTTTACTTCTTTCATAAAAGAACAAAAATCAAAAAAGGGACAAAAAATTGTAAAATTAAAAAAACAAAAGAGAATACTTTCTTTGACAATGGTCTCGAAAGTAATTGGGTTTATTTCTAGGATCTTAAAAATTCTTTTCATGTCTCCATTTTTTTTTTTTTGATACTATTTTTGGTTAACATCCCTATAGCTTTACATCTTTAGAAAATCTCGTTTTTTTTTTTTTCTATCTCTTGAAAATTGACCTTTAACCTCTTTGAAGACTCTGCGGGTTTTGTATCAATTAGTAATTAAGTTTATCTATTTAGATATGGAAGAGAAATAAAATGGGAAAGCCAATTTGATAGTGTTTATATATACTCATGATGATGTTTTACCTGGTATGAGCTGCATCAGATGAAGTGAAAAAATATTTTAATCTTATGAAAAATATTGGTTGTCATGAGAATGTAATTAGGAACTTTAAAACATGAGTAGTGAAAAAAACTTCAAAATTGTGATTATGACAATTATTTAAGCTCTGAATTAAAAGATTTGAAAATATTACTGAAATTTTTCTTTGTGACTCTTTTTTTATGGTGTGTGAAGTAAAATATTTGTGGTATAGAATCTTAAACCTTGATGCATACTTATCTTGTTCTATCGAGTGTACCTGTGCTTATACACAGATTTACTTGACTTCTTTGTTTTCATACTTAGCTCCTGTTTCTTTTATCTTGCTATCTTCCATCTTAGCTTGGGCTAGTCTATTGGTCGACCCTCTGCTATCTGGCTCAATCTTATCGCTGGATCTAATAGACGTTTCTTAATCTGGAATGTCTTATGTTGTTTGTTAGTCCCTAGTAACAGTACAAGACTTTCTTTGTTTTGATCTCATACGTATTTTATTTAAGATCGTGTGTAAGAATTTGGCTAAAGACAGATTTTCTCTAGTTAACTTCCCATGTTTGCTCTTGCGAACTGGAAGTGTTGGTCAATACAGTGTTACAAAGTGTCAATCATCCCTCCTGTGTCTTTTCATTAACCGTTATTTTAAAATTTACATTACTGTACATAATTAACAGGCTACTCATCAATTGAGTAACATATTGTTAGTATGTTATGGACTAGCCTATCATAATTTTTCTTGAGTAAATTAACTGGTAAAAGACTGTTTAGAGCAGTCAGAGAACATTATGACAACCATAATTAAATGTTTTATTCTTTTATATTCCCAAATCATCAGCAATATCTTTCACTGAAGAGACAAAACCATTGTCTGGCTGATACTGACATTAGGCCATCCCAATGACGACTTTATATATATAATATTTGATCATGGTATTACCTTACTTAGCTGTTTATTTGTGTAATGTTTGAAATTAACCCTACTTTTTTAGAATAAATGTTAAGCATAACATATTTACTATAAAGTATAAAACAAAAGACAAATTTACTGCATAATGATTCAACCCCATGTTGTTTGTTTTGCAGTTTCTGGTCCAAGCTATACAAGTCATGAGAAATGTCCACAAGGAAAAAATAGATCTAGAACAAATTCCGATGATATCTTGCTTAGTAAAGGGTGGGATGGGTGTGTGATACTTCCCAAAACAATCCTGGGTACTGCTATTACAATATGAACTGCATGCAAGTTTCTTCTATTCCACTCTTAACTGTGTTGGGAATTCACAAAATTAATTCAACATAAAATTATCTCCAGTAAGCATAAGTATTCATCTTCATATATTCCATGCAGCTTACTTTAAACTCAATCAACAATGCAAAACATAAGGATGACTTTTTATAACATGCAGGGTGTTCTTTTATTTACAGGGACTAACTAAAAAAAAGCTAGAAGCTGATAAACTAACCCGTATACACAAAAAATGTGATTCGGGGCAGATAACTCTGACCTGACAATTATTACTGTCTGATTTTTATCAAGTACTGACTAAAGTGAATATCAACAAACTCTCGGCTCTGTTTGACTATAGTATAACCGTCGGTCGCTCCCGAGCTAATGGGCTCACAGAATCTCCGAAATTGGCCGTCAAGATCGGATTTTCTGCATCAACCAAGGATTGCAGGGTCTCTATATTTGCAGGAAGTCTAGCCGAATGCCCCACGTTGTGCTAAGATCTCAAACGACTAGAAATCCGCTATAGAAACTGATTTCCGAGGTTAATGGCGTCCGATTGGTCACACACAAAAAAGAATAACGACTCTTTTCTTTTTAAAAAAATCAACAACATTTATATTCGAAAATATAGGAATACAAATAATTACTTCTCAAGGTTTGGGGAGTGATGTGCCCGTAATTAAATACTTCTGCTTCTGCAAAGTCAAAACAGTTCGTAAGTTGACTAAGTTTTCAAAATGGTCTTAGCTGAAGTCAGTTACTCTCGGCTCTCAGTAAATCTTGTCAGCTAGCCCGATTCTCAAGCGATCACAACTTCATCTGCCCTCATCTGCCCATTCGGCCTCTTCTGCTTCTCAAGCCGAGTTAAATAATACTCCGAAACAATTTTATTTCCGGTCGGCATGAAGACATCGGGAATTTTTCTGCTCCACCCACTCAAGCAGGGTAACCGCCCCCTCTTGTTTCCAACCAGCCAATCAAATTTACTTCCGCTCACCAATCTGGTGCCATCTCTTTTGAATGTTTTTTAAATACATTCGACTTTCTTTAATTTCGATTTTTAACAAGTTATCTCAATTCTCCAGCAATAGGGAAACATAAAAACAATAGATTCTCTTTAATCCATGTTCCGGTAATCTATTAAACAAGATTTATCTTTTCCCGCGACTAAAGTCTGGATACATCAAAGACTCGTCTAAGAACGGCTTCCCTCACTTCTGGGAGTTCCGACCTACTTGAGATTTTACTACCGGCCACTATCGTCTCGACCCCCCGGTCGAGGTCATTTTCGGATCGCCCATCTGTTTTGAATCTACGGCTGAAGTCGGCCAGCGAGTTATTTCCGTTTATTAATTCTTTCTTTCTTCTAATTTCAAAACCTAGATCAGGTCACATCTCGAAATTCTGTCTTTTAACTTCCGATTTTTTCTTTCTTTCTTTTTCTATCTCCAAACCTGAATCAACAATAGTGCATGGGAACATTCCCACCAGCCTACTATAACTGCAAACTGAGCAAAAGGAAGCGGTTCAAGGCTGGTTGCATTTCATAGTGCTTATACCCTTGGGAAAAGTCTAGCTTTGGGTAAATAGTAGGGCAACCAGTCTAAGAGTAGAAAAACTCTGAATTCAAAACTGTTAAACCTAGGTTAAAAGTTGATCTTGTGTCACATGCTTTGATAAATACTTACACAAAAGCATCAGACTTTTTTCTCTCTCTTTGGTAAAAAGATCTTTTCTATAAAAAAAATTAAAGTCTGAGGTGGGTATTCACAAGGCACCACAGGTTGCCCATAACTGTTCTAAATTTGATTTCTGTTGCTTGAACATTGTTCTTAGGTATTTTGTATGTAAACATACCTGTAGAAAAAACAATATTTTATGTTTTGTCATGATATTTTAATAAGAGAAAAGCAAAAGTTAACCTTTCCAGTTCTGCATAAAACTTTGCAGAGTTTTTTAGGAAATAATGATTTTTTTTTTTTTAAATCTAATAAATTCAAATTCTGAATTTAAAAAAAACAAAAAAAAATCTCAGTAACCCCAGAGTTAAAAAGATATTCTTAGATCGTCATTTTCTTTGAATAAAAAAAATAAAATAAAACACTATTTCTAATGATTCTGTCATGACTGTTTCTAATTTCAAGAAACATGGCTACACAACATAAATTCTTTAAATAAGAAAATTTACCAATTTTTGAGTTTATAAAAAAAATAAAATGGTTCACTTTATTTTTTTTTTTTTTTAAAACATGTAAAGCTGAAAATCAGACATGCTATCACCATACAGAAATATTTTTTGTTGAATCATTTATTTTTTAACTTTTAGATCTAATCTAAATAATATATTAGATTTAGGGTCCAGCTTAGCTTAGCTGGTAGAGCATCTGCCTAGGAATCGCCAGGTTCCAGGTTTAATATTGGTCCCCATTAACTCAAGCACATGAGTAACACAGCTAGGGTAATCCAATCTGTGGGGTAAATCATCTGGGAGCTGATGGTAGGTGTGGCATAGCAAAAACAATCTCCCTGGATTTGCACAAATGAAAAGGGGATAGACTCCCTCGCTTTCCAACTGACACTGACAATAGACCACTCAACCAATTTTACTGTTTTATTAATACTTGACTTTCAAATTCATTTGTGTCTAAATATATATATCTATCTATATATATATATATAGTCGTGTATAAGGTTTAAGTTATTTATCAGGGAAGGGTATCCAATATTAGGAATAGTGTATATATTTTCCCAATCCCTCCACCATAGGGAGAATGTAATGAAGGGTCAATTTTTAAGTTTTTCAAGGCTAATGATTTCAATCTTCTTTACTATTTACCATAGATGTATTCATACTTTTCCCAGCGGGGGGCAGGGTGTTAATATGAAGGGAAACAAACTAACAGCAGTGTTCAGGATTTGATCTCAAATTGCTGATACCATTTCCTATGATGATAACCATTGCACTAAAAGTGCCGTTTAATATAAACAGTGTAAACACAAATGAAAACAGTGTTAACTGTCAGTTTTATCGGTTTTGTGATCAGATCAAATATTTGTTTAGTATGTGTGTATGCAAGGACAGTAATGGTACTGTGGGAGTTATTTTCGTATTTGCCTGGGGAGTTGTCTGCCCGTTTGGTTTCGCTGGTTCCCGCTAGGGGCCTGGTGTATTTAAGCGGCGGATTTGAACTTCTCTGCCTCTCTTTGCCTGCCGACCTACGAGACCACATGGGTTAGACACGGTCTACCCTTTCTTGTTGGGGCGTCGGCCCATAACACTGGCCACTCACTGCTAGTAAGTCTATTATACGATATATGACTATCCTTTAGTCATGTATCCATAACTACATCTTTATGTACATTTAGGTATCTCTTTGATACCTAAATATCTTGTATTTTATCATTCATGAATGTGTCATTATCTCTACTCTTGTATTATGTAACCTGTTAATTCTTGTGCTGTTATATAAAATGTTTTGTCCTTCAACCTTTGTCGGAGTTTGTTTGCGTTCCAACGAGTCATAACCTTTAAATCTTACAGTACTATTTAATAGCTGTAGAGATGAGGTGGTTCATACCTTTCTCAATGATATTCTAGAGATTGAACTAACTTACTTCAATGTTGCTGTCAACACATTAGCTACTATACCATGGGGACTCCCCCATACACTGCCTGTCAGAGAATGCACCGACTGCACCTCTGCAGAGGGGTAAGACTCCCCCAATGGGGCCATCTATTGGTCGTGGGTGGCGATCCATGATGCTTAAGGATAGAACCCAGGTGGTTGAGCAGTTCATGACTTGCAATACTCCACTTTGGCCCTATCTTGGGCTAGACAGGCAGGCGGTCGGAGAGGCCCCCTCCAATCAATCGGTTGGCCACATCAAGCCCTAGCACCTATATGATTGCCCCAACCCTATTGGCCTTATGGCAAGCTCCAACCCTTTTTATCATATGGGTGCTAGAAGGCAGTGGCTGAGGGTTTACATGTCCTGGGAATGATGTTAAACTCTCTCTGATGGTGAGGTTCCAGTTCTGGAAGCCTGGGGAATGTGGAGCACCCCTTCATCACCATTGCTCCCTGTCCACTCTGACCCAGAGTGGTAACCTGTTAGGGTCCCATCTATGGGTTAAATAGAAAAACATGAGTTTATAAAAAAACATTGAGTTTCCATTAAGAATGAATTTATTTCAAAACTTTATCTGCATTAAACAACTCACTGAGGTTGATATGCCGTAAACCAAACCAAACCTCCCCATACATATCTGTGAGTGTGGATGTAATTATAACTTGGCGAAGATGGCACATCATAGTAAGATTTTTAATAGAGCAATACACTTAAAATAGTCTTAGAGAATAAAGTAGTTTCCAGTCAAATCTGCAAGTGAATGCTACTTTTGTAGTGTCTTTGTGTTGAACCTCATTTCCAATCTTCAACGTAATGGAGATAACAATAAAATGCTAATTGAAATCCTTTATTCCTTCCCAAACAGAAACATTTTAGGCCCACTGTTATAATCGGCACCTAACTTCATATTTTCAAAATCCCTTACATTAATGGTGAAAATCTGTCAGCTTGTATTCCGACAAAAATGGTTTCCTCCTCCCCCCACCCCCTATCCATTTTATGTAACCATCTTTACATTTGAGTTTATGTTTCCATAACATTTGATTATTGTGAAATATCGCTTGGGAAATGCAACTGTCAAAAAGCCCTAAATGGCTCATATATCAGACCATTAAGCAAATTGAAATGGTAGCTCTTATGTTACGCACAGCCTCCATATTGTTTTTATTTTGTTAGTTGATGATAGGGATTTCATATTGAATTTCTGGCAGAGATTTTTGTATTCTTTATATCAGTATTGGGAATTTAATTAAACGTTTTATCAAATTCATAATATCGATACAAAAAGGGAACATTTTTCACCTGTATTACTCTATGTATTCAAGTATACAGTGAGGGAAAATAAGTATTTGGACACTTGCAGAATATTTAATAGTAATTGAACCCATGAAAATTCAATTTTCTTGGGTTTCTTTTTTTGATTCACCACCATTTTTCATAGCCTCAAAACAAATATCTGTTTGAGATTAAGATAATTTTTACTATAAACCAATTCTAAACAATGCAGAGTTTACACTTATGGAAAGAATCTATTTTGCTTCTTTTTTTAAAAAAATCCCCCTTATTTATTGAATGACCCTCATATCATATATCATTTATATTAGAATGACCCTCATATCATATATCATTATATAGATATGCATATTAGAATATCCACTGTAAATAAAATTCTTTGATAAATTGGTGTTGATTACTATTTATATATTTTGATAATTTTGCAGTTAATAACACTCAAAAAAATAATTAATAAAAAATGATTACTTCAATTTTTCATCCATATTGACAATTAAAATGGCTCATAACTCTAACAAATTAAGGGAGTGTGTAGCACATGTAATATACAAAGATGCTTGATATCTGATTTACTTAAAGTCCTTTGTAACATCCTTATATAAGACTGTCCTTAGCTTAGCTACCTCAATTTCCAGACAATGTTGATAATAGATTCTCTAATGTGACTTGCTATGAAAGTGAAAAACAAAACAAACAACTACCTCATTATCTTATATTTCAATATAGCAAATACAGTCAATGGATGATTGTACCATATGTCTGGTATTGAATCAACACTCATATCAATATTCATTAGCAAGTCATTCGAGTATCTCAAGGTTATCTATATTCAGTTGAGAATTAAGTATTTCTTATATCACCATGAAATGAGAAAAATTCTTGCCAGTAATTTTGTCTAGTATTCTTTTTTTTTTTTTTTTTTCTTTTGTGAATTCGATTTCAAATATTGTATCAATTTGTTCAAGTGCATTTCATCTAGAAATCTATGTACCCAACCTCTCCACACAATCAGAATGGTACACAAGTTCAATTTTTAAGTGGAGTTAAACAGGCTTGAATTCAATGTTTTCCTTTTCCCAGACAGGTTGCCATGCCAAGTTTAAAGAGCCCAGTCTACCCCATTGGTGTCCCATTGTAGTGTAATGGATTTTCTTCTCGTATTGATGAGAGAGAGAGAGAGAGAGATGTTGGGAATTTAATAACTTAATCCCACAGAAAAAAGAGACATGCCTTTTTGTCTTTAGCAAGTGCAGTTATTCATTGAGACATATTCAAATTGAGATACCTTCCATTGTATTAACGAGGCAACACATTACGACTGCTTTTCATAACACGAGGGGTTTTATTTATTTAAAAACAATGACTGAAATCAATAGGTCAAAGGGCAAGTAACTCACCCGTACAATAAATGGATTAGGGCAGATAACTTCTGACCCTTATTATTATTAGAGTCTGTTAGTGATAATTTGTACTGACTAAAGTGAATTTCAACAAGAGACTGTATTGAAGAGAAAATAAATTCATCTAGTGTATGTATTAAAATATCTAAAAATTATCTAAAAGGATGTTATGCAAGTTTAATTTTTTTAAGCAGGTTTTAACAGGCTTGAATTCAGTTTTCCTTTTAAATTGATTCCCATACCAAGGCTAAATATTCCAGTCTGCCCTACTATTTACCCATAGCTGAAGGGAGAATAGTTGGATTCATTCCTTTCCCAAAGGTATTAGTGCTATGTGAAATGCAAACAGCCTTGTCCAGGATTTTAACTTGAGTCACTGTGTCCATTTCCTCTGACAATAACCGTTATCCCCTGACCCCCTATATATAAATCCATGTAGGGCCTGTTGTCTGTGGCAGTAATGAGCCTGGGTGACCAGTTAAGCAACATCAGGTCCCTTAAGCAACCTGAATCCTTTGTTTATTAAAATAACCTGATTCAACATTAAATGACCCAAAAAGGGAGTTGATATGGTGTAAAACAATCAATCAACCAATCAGTTGTCTCTGTTATCATGTCCATATATATATTTACCAACCCCTCCTCATGAGCAGGATGTGACACAAGGTCAATTTCATAAGCGGAGTTCAATTGGTTTGAATTCAGAGTTTTCCTTCTCCTAGACCAGTTGCCTAACCAAGGTTAAAGAGCCTAGTCTGCCCTACTATTTATCCATTGCTGGAGGGAGAGTAGGATTCATACCTTTCCCAAGGGTATTAGCGCTAAGTGAAATGCAATTACCACGTCCAGGATTTGAACTCGGGGCGACGAGTCCATTTCCCATGACTTTAACCATTACACCACGCGCTTCATGTCCATATAGAGGTGTGTCATGGATATGATTTTAACTGCATCTTATGGTGAAGTTCCAGTTTTGGAGCTCTGGGGTGTATGGAGTACCCCTTTATTGCTATTATTCTCAGATTTTAGTATGACTAAAAATGGTAGTACCTGTTAGGGTCTCATCTATGGGTTAAATAGAGAAAATGTGTTTAAAAAAAAAATATTTAGTTTTTAAAAAAATTTTGAATACCCATCAAGAATGAATAAGGCAAAACGTCTTCGACATAAAATAACCCAACAAGGGTTGACTTGCAGTAAAATCCTACCAACCATATAGAGGCAGAGTTACTGGAAATCCAGCAACATAAAAGTGGATTCTAATCCATGTGTAAGATCATTGCTTGAGCCTCTTCAGTTTTATATTAGGGAAGTTAAATTGAAATTAAAGATGTTAAACAATCAATAAGAAAACATAAGGAAAGCACAAATTAAGTATTGTACAGTTTATTAGAAAGAGCAAGAATATGTGCCTTCTGGGCATAAGTTTAAGTTCTAATATAATGAAATATATTAAATTAGAAAGACTAAGGAAATTAAATAAGAACCCATGTAAAAAGATTACTTATTTTAATTGGTTTCTATATAAAATCATTCAGAGGATTGATTTTAATATGTTGGAGAATAAAAATAATATTAGATATCAATAACACCAAGTTATTTTTATTAAACCCAGTTTAATTAACCACACCATATATTATATAAATCTTTGTTTCTTAGGATTGCAGGATTTTAAATGCACTAATGACATAGGCTGTTTTGAGACAAATCTAATTCTGATTTTCATAGAGACATCATTAATAAATAATATTTATTCTATTCTATGTATTAATGGTAACACAGTTACTGAGTGTATTGTGACATAGTTTCAGTTACAGATATACAGACACTGAATTTCCATTATAAAAAGATTAGGGAAGGTAAATTGAAATTACTTCCCTTGAGATTTTAAACAGTCATTAAGAAAATGGAAAGAGCATATATAAGAGTATTGTACAATTTATTTGAATTAAGAAAGACAAAAAGTGGTCAAAAATGGGATTTTCACCAATTTGGATTTGACATAGGTTCTTTCCCAATCATTGGAAATAAGAAAAGTAATTTGCTTACTCATAATGAAACAATTCATTTAGTCTCCAGGGAAAAGTAGCACATTGGGCTGAATGGGTTTCCAGGAAGTGAGAAAATAAATTTCACACTTGTGGAAAAAGAGGCATCTAAAAAATTGCTCTCGCTTAGCATGTAAATATATGAGAGAGAGGAAAAAAGGGAGAATAGCTCTGAATTCATACAGCAGTGGGAGCAGCTAAAAAGGGCAGATAACCATGACACGTTTCAGTGCCAAGTTCATGTAACTTCTGTATTTCTATCATAGAGTAAACCAAAGGGTTTTCGTTAATCTGCATCTAATGGTGAAGTTCCAATTCTGGAGCTCTAGGGAGTGTAGATTACTCCTTCATCACCATTTCTCCCAGGTCTTCCCTGACTCGTAGTGGTAGAATAGAAAACAATGACTTTATAAAAATGTGTTTTTAAAAAAATCGTTAAAAAATTTGCATATCCGTCAAGAATGAATGAACCAAAATGTCTTTGGCATAAAATAATCCACAAAGGGTTGACATGCTGTAAAATCTAACCAACCAAAGAGTTTGCAAGTAAAACATTTTTTTTTTCCTCTACGAAATATGTTTGTGCCTTATGATTTTATCACCATTTATGTTTTTGATTTTGTAAATCATTGAGAAAATTGTCTTAGAGCAATGTCATTTGGTTGGTTCTTACGGCATGTCAACCCTTGGGTTATTTTATGCTGAAATGTTTTGTTTTATTCATTTTTGTTGATATTCAATCTTTTTTTTAACCTATTTTTTAAACACATTTTTTTAAACAATTTAACAACTAGATGGGACCCTAACAGGTACTACCATTCAGAGTCAGAGGAGACAATGGGTGTAATGGCAATTACACTCCTTTGACAACTTATTAACTTACATATATTAAAGTTATGATCTCTTTTCCATCATGATGGTGCTGGCATTCAATGGGACATTTTCCTTACACCTTACTTTCTTTGTTATGTTTTAGTTTTCTACAAACTAATGTCATCCTGATATTCAGTTCCAAATATCCTTTTTCTAGAGAAGCACACTATCAGATAATGTTGCCATTTTTAGTGCTTCAGCCATTTTGTATTTGTTGTTTGCTGTTCTGTGGCTGTGTTGCATTTGAACCCAAAATCAAATAAGTTTGCAATTCTTCATCTTCTGTTGTTGTCTTTTTTTCTTTATTCTCAAACATCTTCTCTTTTCTTCTCTTCTCTTTTCTTCTTCTTCTTTCTTCTTCTCTTCTTCTCTTATTCTTCTCTTCTTCTTCTCTTTTTCTTCTCTTTTTTCTCTTTTCTTCTCTTTTTCTCTTTTTCTTCTCTTTTCTCTTTTTCTTCTCCTTTTCTCTTTTTCTTCTCTTTTTCTCCTTCTTTCTTTTTCTCTCTTTTTCTCCTTCTCTTTTTCTTTCTTTCTTTTCTCTTTTTTCTCCTTCTCTTTTTCTCTCTCTTTTCTTCTTCTTCTCTTTTTCTCTTCTTCTCTTTTCTCTCTTTTTCTCTTTTTCTCTTCTTCTCTTTTTTTCTCTCTTTTTCTTTTTCTCTCTTTTTTCTCTCTTCTTCTCTTTTTCTCCTTCTCTCTTTTTCTTCTTCTTTCTCTTTTCTCTTCTTCTCTTTTTCTTTCTTCTCTTTTTTCTTCTTCTTCTCTTTTTCTCTCTTCTTCTCTTTTTCTCCTTCTTCTCTTTTTCTTTTCTTTTCTCTTTTTCTCCTTCTTCTTCTTTTTCTCCTCTTTTTTCTTTTTCTTCTCTTTTTCTCCTTCTTCTCTTTTTCTCCTTCTCCTCCTCCTTCGATTTGATTAATCTAAAAGATTGAAACAATTGGTAAATATTGATTTAATTGAATTATATTTATTTAACTTTCTGACTGACATGATTCAATAGATTTGGCCAGCAGCACAAATAAGAAGACAGTTTGCAAAAGCATACAGCTTGGCAAACTCACACAGAATATTTGCTCAAGACAAGGAGCTGATTGCAACTATAACATATGTGGCTTAAAGTCAACCTTGGACTCTTAACTGCTCTAATTATTAAGCATAATAATACAATTAAGAAAGGTTAATACTTACTAGCAAAAGGCAAATATATCATTGTAATCACATATCTATCATCTATGTATGTTAGACTTTCAGTTATAAGTAAATATAATAAATAGCAAGACTTGTGGATATACCACTGTATGATGATTTAATTATTACAACATTTGATAAGTTTACTTAAGAGTTACTGCAATATACTTCAATATGTAAAGAATATAATATTTCCTTCTGTTCATATTTTCATTATGTTGAATTAAAACAGATTAGTGTTATCCCTTCTGCGTGCTTACCCCCTCTTTATTATATTTTTTCTGTGTAGAATGTCCTTTCCCTTTCTTTCTTTATAATAAAAATGGAATGGTCCATTATTTAACTGAGGTGACAACACTCATAACAACTAAGAATTCGGCGGATAAGTAACACCAGATAATCAGGATTTATATTTTTGCATTTCATCTTGGATGATTTGGATGGTCTCATTTTTAACCAGAGGGTGTTGCAAGATGATAACAGTCATACAATTAAGGAACACAAGTATTAATATAATATATATAGATGTTTTTTAATGAATTTGATGACAACCATTATCTAAGGTAAAGCTCAGCAAATAAGCTATCCTTGTAGAAGAACATTAGTGATAACATTTGTTCCATAGATCGGGGGGGGGTGAAGGGATTTATACATTTGCTTTAAAACACATTTTAAGTGTATATGTAATTATTTGAAATGTATATCTATTCACTAGTTGGAAATACAATAAATTTAAAAAATATGTATATGAATATTTTCCCTTACTATATATATAATATATATATATATATATATATATATAAATTTAGTTGTGTATCAATATATTGTTCCTGTGAACGTTTTTGGTGATATTGGAAGCATAGGAAATATGTAAAAGTGAACACAAGACAGAACAAAAAACAGAATTCTAATATATAACTGTAGTTTTGCCCTTAGTTTGCTTTATTTTTCCAATATTTCGTCTGGCTTCCATCCTTTGTCAAGCTATTTTTTGACAACTGAATATAAGTTAATGTTAAAAAAAATATAAATAAGTGAAAAGGTTTTGGCATTGTTTAGCTGTTACTTTTGTTTCAAAATCGTGTGATGTATCTCACCTGAAATTGATCACTTTCAGGTGAAAGAAATAGCGTTATTAGAATTGGAACTCACTTACAATGATGTTGCATTCAAACAAATTAAGCTCTATGCCACAGGAAATCATTCCAAAAAGCTTTTAAATATTCTTTTGTTTTTGTATGTTTTATTACTGCTAAGTAATTATTGTGGACTAGCCTATCTTACTTTTTCTTAAAGAGTAAATGAACTAGTCCAAGACTACATGTGTACTGTTGTTTAAGACAGTGGCAGATCATTACAAGACACTGTCTACTTCAAACTTCAATTCTTAGTACTCTGTTGTGAAGTAATTTATTGTTTGCATGAGTCTTTGTTTGGATGTACTAGTTTACCAAAACATTCTTTCAGTATCCAATGCATTTCAACCCTTTTAATACCAAATCAACTCATTTTGATCAACAAAGGACTGGTTGCTTACTGTACATGCTATTGATTAAGTGGTCACCCAATTAAGTATTCAACAGGCTCATCACCAAACCTTTATATGGATGTACTAGTATGCCAAAAAAGTCTATGTTCAAGTATATAACAGTAATTTTTGTTGTGGTTTTTATTCAAATATTTTTTTTGATCATTATAAAGAAGTTTGGTGAAATTTTGTTTCTTATTGATATTCTGTTTTTTTTTGGGGGGGGGACGAAGTTGTTGGGAAATTTATTTGTTGAGTAGGACACAATTGTTAGATGAGAGGATAACAGAAAAATGATGTGCAAATTTGCCATTGCCTGAAGAGTACTGCCCAGGTTTCGAATTCAGATTAGTTGCTGTACCCAGGTTTCGAATTCAGATTAGTTGCTGTACCCAGGTTTCGAATTCAGATTAGTTGCTGTACCCAGGTTTCGAATTCAGATTAGTTGCTGTACCCAGGTTAAGGAACCCAGTCTGTACTACTATTTACTAATAGCTGGAGAAGTTGAAAAAAAGGATTCATGCCTTTCTCAATATTGGATTATCGTGGTATAAGACGTACTCCAAATTCCCACTCATATTTATGAACTTTCCCAACATCAGCAGCATGCATTCCAGTAAAAATTAGCCAATCAGAAATTATATAGAACACATTTAAGGTCATTGGTATTTGTCCTGAAATCAATTGCAAATTCAGTTTCTGAGATCAGAGGAGTATTACAAGGAATACAACAGACTTTCTGCTACAAGGAGTATTTAATGAAACTACACTCTTTTTCTACCTACAATATCAAGAATTGTAACACCCAAGTGCAAAGTGAAATTAGCCTTAACCAGGATTTGAACTTGGCTTGTTAAATACATTTCCTATGACAATCACCATTATACCATGTACGTTAAAAATTGATTATATTTCTTCTCTCTCTCTCTCACTCACTATAAATATGTTTATGTATTTACCCAAACTCTCCGCCATGTGCAGGATATGACACCAGTCAATTTTCAAACAGTTTTTAAGCTAGTTTGAATTCAGAATTTCCTTTTCCTAGACTAGTTGCCTAACCAAGGCTAAAGAACTCAGTCTGACCTACTATTTACCCATAATTGGGAGAGAACAGAATAATGGCTTCTTAAAGGAATAAGTGCAAATTGAAATGAGAATAGTCTTGTCCAGGATTTGAACTCTGGTTGCTGATTCCATTTCCAATGACAGCAACCATCATGAATCAAAATACATATATGATTTGGTTTCTTTTTTTTTCTTTTTTTTAATGGCATATCAACCTTTCTGGGTTATTTGATACCATCCTTGTAGAAGAACATTAATGATACTATTTAACCCTTAGCTGAAAAGTGAGGGGGTTCAGACATTTCCCAATAGTATTAGTCTGAAAGTGAATGTAATAACACAATTGTAGTTTGTACTAATTTACTATGATGTGGCAGTCCAGCATTTTAGCTACTATGCCAGGGGACTACCCACTCAATATATATATATATAGCTTCCCAGAAAAATGTTTGAGGCAAGAAGTAGTATTCTTGACAATACAATTTTATCTAGCACCTGAACAGTTACACAAACATATATATATATATATATATATATATATATATCTGATCGTATAAGATAATACAGAAAATTAAGTTGACAAGTTTTGCTATTATCAGAAAGGAAATGAAATTTTATCTAAATAAACAAACAAAGTCTAGGTGTCACAAGAGAAGGTACCACTTTTTTTCTTCTTTTATTCAATGTAGATATCTTCTATCAAATAATTTTTGGGCTTTATATGAGTTTATGTGGAGGTGCATGGTGTAATGATTACTGTCGTAGGGAATGGATATGACGAGATGAGTTCAAATCCTGGATTAGGCTGGTTGCATTTCACATAGCGCTAATATTCTTGGGAAAGGTATGCATCAAACTACTCTCCCTCCAGCTATGGGTAAATAGTCGGGCAAACTGAGCTCTTTAAACTTGAATAGGTAAACAGTCAAGTAGAAGAAAAACTAAATTCAAACCTGTTAAACTCTACTTAAGAAATTGACCTTGTGTCACATTATGAGGAGGGATTGGTAAATATATATATATATATATATTTGAGTTTATGTTACATTTATATAAAATCACAAACTATCATACAATATATATGTATAGAGTACTGTGATCTTTTTCCTAGAAATAGAGTATATTAATTGAAGATATTTTAAAATAGATAAGTTGTTGTATTTATACATTTATTCCACATTCACAAATGAGATAACTTTTTATTTAGTCTCGAGAAGCTCACAATCTGACAGGTGTTTAGGCAGTAGTTCTTAAAACATGTTTTACTCCAGCACTGATAGGTATTCAAAGTTTTTATATATTATTAATAACTGCAAATGTATATGAGTAGACAATTAATGTTTTTAGATATCCTTAATAAATGCAAGCATATATAAGAATATATATTTATAAATATACATAAAAGAAAGATTCTGTATGTTTGTTTGTACAATGACTGAGTTAATGTCCTTTTATAATGGAAAATTATCAATGACCAGCTAAGACCAAAGTTCTGTAAAATCTGCACCTTATTTTTGTTCAAGAGGAGTTTTTAAAAAAATTTTAGCTCTCCTTTTTCATAAGAAAAGCTAACTAAAAATACAATAAGGGTATAAATCAATGATATATTAAAAAAGAAATGTAAAGAATGGTTAAAACATAAAACAAATTAATAAAAGATGAAACAAGATAAAGAAAAATAAATCCAAGAAGAATGATAAAAATAAAAAACTTAAGAAGTATAGATAAGAGATATATTTTTAACATTTTAAATCCCAGGCAATGCTGAGTAGCACAGCTAGTTTCAAATAAAGGAAATCAATTACATCTTTTGTTATGCTCATGTACAAATCAAGAGACATTTTAGAACAAGAAATTGTTTAATATATATTGAGAGAAAAATCATTTTTATTAAACTATACATATTTAGAGATAACAGATTTATTTTTATCATTCTAAATCCCAAATAATGGTGTGTAGCTCTGCTAGTATTTCTATAAAATGATAGTGTAAACAGTTTGTTTACTGTAAATCTCTGAGTTAATCCTAAAGAAAAGAACAACTTTAAATCTGAACTTTGTTGCTTTTCCAGTTATCTTCAATCGAACAACCAAGAATTCAAAAGTGGTGGACTTAAAGATTTAAACATAATTATTCATTTCTTTCTTTTTAAACAAACGACAAATATAACAAACATTATTTGCTTGGTTCTATCAATTTCCACTTGTCAACACTAAAATATAGGCATGTGATGTAATGGTTACCATTGTAGGAAATGGACATGGTGAGAGGAGTTTAAATCCTGGACAAGACTGCATTTCACATAGTACTAATACCTTTGGGAAAGTTATGAATCCAACTATTCTCCCTCCAGCTATGGGTAAATAGTAGGGCAGACTATGTTCTTTAATCTTGGTATGGCAACCAGCCTATGAGAAGGAATTAAAACCTGTTAAACTCAACTTAAGAAATTGGCCTTGGGTCACATCCTGCTCATGTAGAGTAGTTGGTAAATGCATATATATTAAATTTTTAGTGGAAAAGGAAATAAAAGAAAAACAAAGTGAAATTGCAAGAGGGAGAAATTAATTAGTGTAGTCTACCCAGTTATTACCCATAAAAAATAATGTATTTGAATAGATAAAATGTCTTGCTATATCAATGGAATTTTAGTCCCCAATGTATTTTAAGTCACCTTGTATTTTCTAGTGTTTATCTCTAAGTAGATTTCACAATTAAGAAATTGATCCTGTGTAACATCCTGCTTGTGCAGAATAGTTGTCAAATATATATATATATATATATATATTGTTTAAGCAGGTATTGTTGAAGACCACGGAATATTTCTTCTTTATGATCTTTATCTGGATTCATTCAAGTCTTCTTGTTATTTTTCTTAATTAGTGATCTAGATGGTGGAGAAAATGTCCCATACTTTTTACCCAAGCACTTTCAACCATTTTTCCAGTCATCACTAGGGTATTATTGGTTGTAGTGTGTTTGGTTTATTTTTTCATTTGAATTTATTCGTTCACTTACCTATTGTTCATTCAAATTAGCAGAGTCTGTTATTATTATTTTCGGGGGGTTGCTAAGATTAGTGCGTTATTAAATATGTTTAGTATATTGCCGGTGTTAGATGCTATTATATATCTATATATATATTTCCCTAGAGTATTAGTATGAAGTTAAATGCAAACTGCCTCATCCAGGATTTGAATTTGAGTCACTGATTCCATTTTATGCAGCATTAACTGTTATACTAATCAGGCCAAGCCTCCTTAAAAATAAAAAGATAAATTGCGTAACAAAACCTACTATATATATATATATATATATATATATATACTAAAATGCTGCAACTTTATATGTGTCAATATTTTTATATTTCTCAGGAATTGTTTGAAAGTAAGATCTGAAGACATCTAAAACATGGACTAAACTATTGCCACTTTACTGAATCTCTAAAGTGCAATCAGTGTGATTTTAAATCCAAAAAAGAAATCTCACTTGTGGTGAGGAATCTTGTGTATGCCCTACTGATCCAGACAGCTCTATGGGCAAGACTTTTGGTAGATTCAACCAAGCTTGACAGGTCAATAGGTAGAAGCACAACCCAAATTTAATCACTGTACACGACGAGTCCAGGGTGGTTTTTTTCTCTTTTCATTTAGTGATAGAAAAGCTGACATGACATTTATCGGCTCAGACTGGTGTCAAGCCAAGATTGAAGATTTTGGTGGAAGAAGTGAATTTCTTCTTTGTTTTGCTGATATTGTTCCAATGTTTCCAGACGATTTATTCTTTAGTTGTATAATCTGTTTTAACAAAAGGGGGTCCTTTTTTAAATGTATGGAAACGTACTATCTCTTTTATGTGTTAGAAAAGGAAAGGGTCCTTTTTTAAATGTATGAAAATGTCCTCTCTCTTTTATGCAACTGAAGAAGGCTGTAGAATAGATTGGATGAATCCATTTTAGCAACACAAAAGAATTAATTAAATGGACTGAATAAATCTTGAAAAGATAACTTTTCTAGAATTTATCAAGTACTAAATGACCCAAGAATACATTGTAATAATGGTCCATGATGATACTGGTGCTTCTATTTAAAAAAGACTGAAGGATTCTAATGGGCTTTTCAGAGTAATCTCAATTGTATTGAGAATTTGGAGGATTAAAAAATTATATTCAATATGAATGCAAATTTAATAAATTCATCATTGATTTGCATGTTGAATAGGAAATTACTTTATTCTCTAACATTTTCTTTGCCAAACCCCTTTACAGTGGGCAAGATGTGTGATGCAAAGACAATTTTTATGTGGACTATGTATTTACCAACCTATCCTATGAGTAGGATGTGACACAAGATCAATATTTAAGCAGTGTTTAATAAGTTTGAATTCAAAGTTTTCCTTCTCCTAGACTGGTTGACATACCATGTTAAAGAGCCCAGTCTGTCTTGTTATTTACCCATAGCTGGAGGGAGTAATTTTTGGATTCATAACTTTCCCAAAGGTATTAGCGTTATGTGAAATGCTAACAACCTCGTCAAGGATTTGAACTCGATTCATTGTGGCCATTTCTTTTGATGATAACCATTACACCACAGGAGTACCCATTAATTTTCCCAGGGACTCATTCGAAACAAATATGTGCATCAAAAAGCTATCAGCATCACTATATATATATATATATATATATATATAGTGTTATTTTTTCTATTGTGTATTTTAAAAACCTTTTTTTTTTTTTAGCGGGGTGTATGAAGTTTAAAGGATATTGTAATTTAAGAAAAGACTTTTCAATAATATTAAATTCCTTTTCTAAATGCTTTTTATTACATATCCTAAGTGCTCTGAGAAAGAAACCTATTATAGTACCACTCTTCATCCTATTATTGTGGTGGGAATAAAAATGAATGTAATCATTTTTGTTAGTATTCTTATGATAGACTTTAAATTCTGAAATGTTGTTATTGTTTAGTTTGAATTCAAATTATTTCTCTGTTTCTCTCTTGATGAATCTGAATTAAAAACATTTGCATCTAAAAACAGACCTAATTATCATTATGCTCTGATGATGATTTTTAATAAATCGAAATATTGTCAATATCAGAAATGAAAAAGGATATAAAAATATATTCATTTTAACACCAAAGTGTGTTTTTCATACCCTTTATATATATATATATATATATATATAGAAAGAGAGAGAGATGTGCTAACAAGAGAATTTTAGTAATCTCTTAAGATTATATGTTGTATACCCTTTCTTTACTTCTATTATTCTTCTGCTCATCTTTGGTATCTTACGTTCTTCTTCTGGCATCTCTTCTAACGTATCTGTTCTTGTTGGTTGGTCGTCCTTGATTCATTTCTTTCTAGGTCAGTCTTGTTGCCAAGACATTCATCAACCACAAAACCATATTATTTATTTAAACCTTTATTTACTTAACTAACATCTTCCTCTAACTAACACAGCGCACGTGTGCAGCTGAGTCCCAGCTAGGGCAGTTACATCTTCTCTGCCTGACGTCCAAGCTGAAACTGAGAGTCAACCAGGTCTCACGTGACTTCACATATTTTGTGGGATTTCTGTAATAAAATGGAAAGTTCTGCCCGTGATATGAAAAGGGGCCATCCCTTCAGAAATACAGGGGGTTGACAATAATCTATGCATAGATTATGTAACATATAGTCTACTATATTACGCAATATAAAAAAAACTGGTTGTCCAAGAAATGAAAGAGTAGATAACTGCAGATTACCAATGCAAGCTTCCTATGACAGTTTACTGTAGAAGCAGCTAAACAAAAGAGACATAGCCCTCTTATTACTGCCCCACTGTGTGCATATACACTTATCTAGAATGTGCATACTATCTGATAACATAAATTTTGTGCATATGTCAATTCTGTAATGCTGTTTACACATTATTTCTTTCAAAGCACGTTTCTGAAAGCACTCAGCGTGATGTTGAGCTAAGCTGTCACTCTGTAGACACACAGTGTCATCCTCAGGTTGACACAGCATGAACATGGTCAGTTGCCAATTGAACACCTGACTTAACCCTTCAGTCATGTTGACTCTTTTGTCAGGTGATTGGAGGGGGGCGGCACGGAGAAATAAATGACATCTTCCAGAAATGAATCAGTGTTCACCTTCAGGTTGAGACACACATCTCCAAAATGCAAATACTTCAACTCCCTTCTGCCCTCAGTGACATCCGACTTTGGAAAACCATTTTGGCAAAGTAGAAAGAAGGAACATGACAATCTTTGCCGGATTATTTTACGTTAGCTTTACAATGACAGGCTTTACTTATACAGGAAATATTAATAGAGAAAAACTATCAATTTTTCATGGCAAAATGAATAATATTAAAAACTTGTTTCTCAGATTAAGAAATATTTCTCTGCTGATACATTGATATATAGGGAACATACAAAACATTGGACTATACAAGGTGTGATAAAAAAAGGTATTCAGTTCTGTCTACAGGACTTAGAATAACTGACTTTTATTAGAGATGCATGGTGTATTGGTTACTGTCTTAAGAAATGGAGATGGCGAGACAAGTTCAAATCCTGGTTGTAGTTGTTTGTATTTCACATAGCACCAATACCCTTGGGAAAGGTACAATTCAACTATTCTCCTTCTGGCTATGGGTAAATAATAGGGCAGACTGGGCTCTTTAACCATGGTATGCCAACTGGTCTAAGGAGAAGGAAAACTCTGAATTCAAACCAAAGGGGCTCTCTTTCATTAGCCAAAAATTAATTTGAGAGCTTCTTCTCCCCTTCTCTCCTTCTACTCTGTTGGTACTGCATTCCCCACAGAGGGGTGACACCTCCACACACCAGTGTTTACTAGGCATGACATTAACTGCAACCAATCTTGAGGCTCTAGGGAGACAAGAATATATAGATTTGTATGCATTAAGAAGTAATGATTTTGCTTACTAATTTTTGGTATTTTGGTTGTGACTATTTGTTAAAGATGCTTTTACATACATTTTAATTAATTATGATGTATCAACATAATGTAGAGGTGTTTTTGTTTTAAAAAATCATGATGTATCAGTTTCACCTCTAGTTGACATGCTGTGAAACCCATCAAAATCAATTAATTAATTAGTCATTTACAACCAGTTATGGGTAAAAACAAAAACATTTAAAAGACAAATTCTATAGTCCAGAGTTAATGTTACTCTGTGAATGTAGTTTTCTACTGAAAATGACTACATTGATAAACCAATTAAATACAAAGTGTTTACCAGTTTAAAATTATTATGAAGATACTGGATCTTTACAAGTTAATAGCATTGATCCCAGGGGGCTTTCCCCCCAGGCAATACATGCCCCCTTGACTTAAAGGGGCAGGGCTGGTTTTATTGCACAGCGCCTGAGGCGCCCCCCCCCTTGAGGGGGAATGCCGATGGGATCACGCAATTTTTGTTCTTTCCCACCCATGAGCTTCGGCTCGTGGGTGGGCCCCCGTTAAAACGAGCCTTGTGCCCAGCCCATAAAAGTGGGGTATGAGGCAAATACCTGTATAATTGGAGACCATAATTGTTAAACTGATTTTTGATCATATGATGATTTAATGTATTCTGCTGCTGTAGCATTCAATTCTTCCTCATTTGAACATATATATATATATATATATATATATATATATATATAAGGACCTACATGAGTCAGACACTATCTACCTAGGTTTCACCCAAATGGTTCTTCGGGAATCTAGTTAGATAGTGTCTGAATCATGTAGGCCCTTATAATTAAGCTCAACTTAGCGTATTGAGCATGTTTTAAATTTATAACTTAGCAAACTCCTTCGGTGTTTTTTTGTTTGGGCCACCACATACAATACTGATGATTATTTTCAAAAATATCGCTGTGCTGGTCTTTTCTTCTTTTTTTAAAATTCTTTTCCCCAGATATCAGTTTGAAAATTTTTTTTATTTTTTGAAAACTGAGTTAGGGGGTGGGGACACACTGGTAGTGTTTAGAAAGAAAATATATATATATATATATATATATATATATTTCAAATATAAGATAGTATTAAAAAAAAGGATGATTTACAATTTAGAGTTTCACATAGTTAATACTTGGGTGAACTAGTATTCAACATGTCTGAGTCATGAGATTTGATCTTGTTTTATTATTATATTATTTTATTATTGAAATATATAAGAACGCCCCATTGTGGTATAATGGTTAGCAAGTTAGTCTCACAAGATCCATTACAACTGTGTTGAGAGTTCAATCCTTGCTGGAGGATTGTGATAAAATAATCTCATTATTCTAGAGTTGCTGGCCCTTTTAAGTCATTATACCCCTTGATTGAAGTGATTCAAAACCACCATCTTTGTTTACACCTCGTGTATTTTTTTTAAATTGGATAAAACTTAAAATGCCCAAAGGTATTTTCTTCAGTCTTGTTATTAACCACAACATCTATACACATTATTATGAAAATTCTTATCTAATAAAAATGTAAGAAATAGATATATATAAGCTGGCGGATTGGCCTAGTGTTAGTATCAGCCAGACACCAAGGGGGTCTAATTCCTTTTCACTAGTGCTAGACCAAGGAAATTGTTTGTTTTTTTTTTTGTTTTTTTTTACAAACCCACCATCAGCTCCCTACTTTAACCCACATATTCAAGCTCTGCTATTCATGTGCTGATTTGGCAAGGGCCAGTATCAAATCCAGAACCTTGTCTTTCCTAGGCGGATGCTCTATTGATTGATCTAAATCAGCCTATGAATTACATATATATTTGGAAAAGACAAAAATAAATAAATTATGGTTCTTTTTTTTAATTGAAATAGCTGACTAAGTAGAACTGAGCCTATTCTAGTAGTGGCCATCCCAAGTGGAGATTTAAGAGGTTTGAATTCAGTTTTCCTTCTCCTGCTACTGATTGCCTAACCAAGGTAAAAGATCTCAGTCTGCCCTACTATTTACCCATAGCTAGAGGGAGAATAGTTGGATTCATACCTTTCCCAAGGGTATTAACACTATGTGAACTGTGGCTTCATCCAGGAATTGAACTCTGGTTGATGAGTCAATTTCCTACAACTCTAACCAGTACACGACCACACTTCCCAGGTTCATTATAAAATGTTACATCTTTTGGGAAAATGTGTAGATTATTTTCCTGTTTGCTTTGTATTTCGACCCATAATCAGTTATTTACACTATGGATGAGATGTTCATTTAACCATATTGAAAATTAACCCAGATCTGTCATATTTGTAAAATTATTCCTATTTGAGACTTTTACACCTAGAGTTGTGACAATTATTTGGAATTTTCTGGTTTTCTGGTTTTGTAAATCTTATGTGAAAGAATTGAAAGATTACTTATTGCTGTGATATGACAGGTCGTTATAATATCTGGTTTACAAAAGCATTGGTAAAATGATCTTATGGAAAAAAAAGTAAAAAGAAGATAATTTTAGACTCAGTCACTCAGAAAAATATAAAGTTAACAGATTAGAATCAGTAGAATCAGAAAAAGAGAAAAAAAAGAAAGAAAAAGAAATGTTTTAAAATAATCTCAATAAATTCAATTGTCAATCCAAAGTTCTCTGAACTTATCTATTCTTCAGTTTTAAAAGTTTTATTCTTATTGACTTATCAGGAGGCGCTTGTTGTGTAATGGTTATCATAACAGGCAATGGACATGGAGACTAGAGTTCAAATCCCCCACAAGTTGTTTGCATTTCACATAGCATTAATACAGTCTCCATAGCATAGTGGCTGTATTGCAACATCGTAGGTAGTGAGTTTGAACTCCAATTATGCTACTACATTCACTTTTGAATTAATACACTTGGGAAAGGTATGAACTTTTCACACTCCCAGCTATGGGTTAAATTTTACCACTACTGTTCTTTTCTAATAACAAAGATTGATAAGCCATTATGTAAATTAATCCAACCAATATCCTTGGCAAAGGTAAGAATCAAATTATTCTCCCTCCAGCTGTAGGTAAACAGAAGGGCAAACTGGGCTCTTTAACCTTGGTATAGCAACTAGTCTACAAGAAGGAAAACTCTGAATTCAAACTTGTTAAACTCCACTTAATAATTGACCTTGTCACATCCTGCTTGAGTGAAGGGGTTGGGTAAATACATATTTGGATTAGCATCTGTATTCTCTGATGTTCAAGAAACAAGTTTTTGTCTAAGGTTTTAAGATTATCTGTCATCATTGGACAGGGAAATTTTTTTTACTCATTGATAGGTTTTATAATACTGACAGAGAATCAGTATATCTATCCATCAAGCTATAATTCCAGAACTCAGTAGCACCTGCTGCATCACCCCCCCCCAGCAAGCCTCACCCCCTCCACCAATTTAGCAAGCCTCACCCCTCATTCTCAATTATTCATTTTCCAATTTTTTCCTCATTTGTGGTTTTATCCTACATTTCATTAAGGCCAATTACAGGATTTTCACACATGACATTTATGTGACTCCAAGTCTTTATATTAAGTGACAAGTGATGTTGTACATAAGACATCCATAACCTTTTTCAAGTTAATAAATAAAAGGATCTTTGATTAATAATAATATTTGGCTTTAATTGACATGAAAAGATTGGAGAAGAAGAAATGGACAATAATAAATTCAGTGAATTGTTCACTTGTTATCCATCAGCACTTGTTAGGTTATGTAATGTCAAAGATAGTTTGTTTTTTCAAATTCTTTTATCACCATCATTGGTTGTTAGCAAGATCTATCAATACCTATGGCAAATTCTTGTGATTTTCCTTCTAAAGAGAGTATCAGTGTTATACTGTGTTGTCTAAGTTATCAAATAACAACATTGAAATCTGGAAGAAAGGTTAACATTGGTTTATTAAAAAAATCTATTTGACCCATAAATGGGACCCTAACAGATACTACCACTCCAGGTGTTGTGTGAGTTATCAAATAACATTGAAATATGGTTAACATAGATTTATTACATTTGGTACAAAAGATATAAATGAAATAGTCTAACATGCAGCTTTTCCACAACAGTGATTAAATTCTCTGTAACAAACTGTCTACTACTTAAATAATATGGATTACACAAGAGTATTGTTCATGTGTTCCATTGGACGAGTCCAACTTCTTGAAAAGGAAAATACCTTCCCTTACAATATATACCTTGTCTTGTTTTATCTATCTCAGTAAATATCTGACACAACATGACCTCGAATTTTCATGTTTTCTATTCAGAAGGTTTTTCTTATCCAGGAATCTTATTATTGCTAACTTTTCTTGTAAACACAAGAAACCTGGATCAGTCGAACCTTGGCAGGTATTGAATCTCTTTAATATTTCCCATTTAATAATAGATGTTATATTTTGATTCTTTAAGTTCCAAACATAACTAGCTAAGGTTGTTACATTTTTAGTTTAATATTTGAAAATGAGTGTTTATGATTTTGTACAACCCACATAAAATTTAATAAGGTCTGGTTTCTGGGAAAATGCTTACATAAGATACGAAACTCATTAATGTATTATTAAGATTAATATAGATAAATATAAGATATGCATTAATTATATATTTAAAAAAATACAACTTTTAATTGTTTTATCAGAAGACTCCAACCCAAGTAGAAAACATAAATAAGATATAAACAAAGTGAATAAAAGGAAAAAAGGGATGGAAGTTAAGGACTGCAGATAGAATTACAAATTACTTTTGCCTGATAAGCTTATGGAAAACCAATCTTTAATTTCAAAGGGAGCAGTTTAGATGTAAAGACTTAAAGTTTGTACTAATTAAAATGACAGATAAAGAAATAAAAATAATTCTAGACCTAAGAAGTTTATATATATAAAATTAGCTACCTATAATTTTTAGTTCTCCTGGGGAAGGTGTACCTTGAACACCGAAACCATGATAGAGAGAAAAGCTTTTTTCTACAACTATATATATATATATATATATATATATATACTTTTATGTCTTTTATTACATATCGGACATTTTAATAATTAAATTATCATTAAAACTTAAGTACTATATAAGGTGCATGTGAAAGTTTTCAGTGAATATTGTTTTTTTTTCTTCTTGATAAAAAAATTGGTTTATTTGTTTAATGGCATTCTTGAGCCTCACCCCCAAATAGTGTATAGATTCCCTCACAGAATACCCCTGGGGATGGAGTCTTTTTATTCTGTAGAAAATACAGTCAGCATATTCTAAGCCCCACTGATAGGGATAAAATAAGAAAAAATTCTAAAAAACTTTCCTCATGCATTATCGATATTCATAAAATAAATATTCTTTATGTATGTCTGTATGTTTGTTTGTACAACAACTGAGCGCACATCCTTTTATAAAGAAAAATTGGCAGAAACAGCAAAGACCAACATTTAATAAAATACACACCCTATTTTTTTGTCCAAGAGAGGGTTAAAAAAAATTTGTTTCTATCATTTTCCATAAGAAAAGCTAAATAAGAATATAAGAATATAATCAATGATATATTTAGAAAATAAAAAGAAAATTAATATAGGATAAGATATAATAAAAAGCAAAGAAAAGAAAAACACAAACCATAGGAATAATAAAGATAAAAAATCTTAGAAAACAAATATATAGAAAAATAATTTTTATTAATCTATACATAAATATGGATAAGAAACTTATTTTTAACTTTTAAAATCTCTGGCAATGCCACATAGCTCTGCTGATAGTCATCCACAGACACCATGTTTTCAATGTATCATGTCTCCTCAGTGTGGCTAGACATATGTTGGTCTAGCTAGACATGGCAGGCTACTTCCAGCTGGGATCGAAACCTAACGGATTCATTATCAGTCAGAGTTCCTAACCATATATATATATGTATATATATATATATATATAAGCAGCAAATAGAGAGCTGTATGTCCATCAAAGCTGCACCCATAATCATAGATAACAATGATTTTTCCTACTTTTCTATGTCCTTTGGATAAAGAAAATATCAAATAAAATAATGCCGCAACTTTCTGTGTTGTATTCCTGCAATCATTTTCTTGTGCGTTGGTATTTCAAGGGCTCCTTAAATATGGCGAGAAATATATGAAAGAAAAAATGGTTGCATGCGGAACGGTAATTGCTGTTGGGAAATTCAGTAAGAAGGAGGAGGAAAGGACGAGGAGAACTTCGCTCACAAGATCTCCAATTGCTATGACATGGATAAGGACAGCTTGCAGACCTGTTCCACATGCAAAAATAACTTGATATAAAAACAAGTGTATCTCATGCTTACTTATCTGCAGATTTTCTCTTGTCTTTTTTTTTTTAACCTTTAAGAAGGTTTATGTATGATTGCAAGACAGATGCAGCAATTTTTGCATGTATATCTGAGCCATAATGTTTACATCTACACAAACTTTATATATATATATATATATATATATATATATATATAATAAGAAAGTGTTGCCAAAAATCTAAATATTTTCTATTTATTTCTCTTATTGTTATTATACACATGCATACAGCATAAAACAGAAGATAATCAAAAATATCACACAATACATTGACTGTCCTATTATTTATGCTCCACTCAAAGTGATAAAGTTGAGAAACAGAAGAAAAATAATTTTTTATAACCAGAATTTCTTTGTATATATTCATATTTTATATTGTGGACCAGTTGACATATTGGAGCACAATGTATGTGAAAACGTGATACAACAAGAATAAAAGCAAATTTTGTACATGTTTTCACATATATTCTACTCTAAGATTTCAACCAGAGGAGGCGATTGTAGTGTAATGGTTATTGCCATAGGAAATAGATATGCTGAAACAAGTTCAAATCCCAGACGGACAGTCTGCATTTTACATAACACTAATGCGCATGGAAATGGTATGTATCCAATTATTCTCCCTCTAGCTACAGGTAAATAGTAGGGCAGACTGGACTCTTTAACTCTGTGATGGGAACCGGTCTAGGAGAAGGAAAACTCTGAATTCAAATTTGTTAAACTCTGCTTAAAAGATTGGCCTTGTGTCACATCCTACTCATACAGAAGGGTTAGGTAAATGCATAAAATGTCAAGCAAAGTTGGATTTATAAAGAGGCAAGGGAAGGAATTGTCCTGAGCCCCTCCCCCTGCCAGAGGGAATTCCAGACATTTAATAATCAAAAATTAGTTTTATTATTTAAAATTTAATGAAATATGTGTGGTAGTATCAGAAAATAGAGGGCATCAAAATTATATTTGGTTTACTCATACATATCAGAGAATATATACATACATATATACATATGTGTGTGGAAAGAGGATTGGAATGAATCTGACAGAATATGATGGAAATATGAGGAACACAAGAACAAAACTCAGACAAACGTGTGTATGATATATTTTGCTAGAGCGTTGAGCTCGGCATCGAGCTCTAGCGAAATATATCCTACAAACGTTTGTCTGAGTTTTGTTCTTGTGTTCCTCATATTTCCACCATATATATATATATATATATATTATATACATATATATATATATGAAGCCTACATAATGGATAATAAAGATAATTCTGACTTTTATTTGGCTCTACTTAGTGTATTGAGCACTTTATCCTATTTAACTTAGGTCACTCTTTCAAAGTTTTTTTTCTTTACACTGATACCGGTTGATTATTTTCAAATGGTACAAATGTTTTGGTCTTTTTTTTTTATATATCTTATTTCCAGCCACCAGTTTGTATTTTGTTTCTATATTTATAAATTGTATTGTGGGGAGTTTTTCACACTGTCAGGGTTTTAAAAAAAAAATATATATATATATATATATATATATATTATATAAAATACAATAATTTTGAAAACTTCAGTGCAGTATTCAAAATCTAAAAATTTGGCAACACTGACCACACTGCATGTGCATCATTGTGTGTACTTAGTAGTGCTGCAATCTTCACACTGCCATAAGATCTTTTTTCCCAATTAAAATAAGCTTTTTTGTTCATTTTGACAGTTACTTTTAAAAGGCATTTTATATATTACACACTTTGAAAATAGAGATAAAAATATGTGTAATTTTGTTGAAATGTATGTCCAGTTCATATGATTAATGACTTTAATAAGCTTACCAGTGCTTTCTCTTGAGACTTCTGTAGTGTGTTTGTTGAGGAAATTTGCCAAGTTCAGGTCATCTATCACTCTATCTCAACAGGTGGTTTTACTACATGATGAAGGGCTGATATCTTTCCAGGTGTTAATGATGAAGGGCTTGCTGATATCTTTCAAGGTGTTAATATAAATTTTAGAATATATATTTGACCATGATGATGATTATTTTTTCAAAAGAAACAGTATGCCCGCCATCACCTGCGAGAGACGCCTGCGGTGGCTTGGCCATGTCAGGAGGATGAACAAAGAACGCATCCCCAAAGACCTACTGCATGGTGAACTAGTGGAGGGCACCCGACCAGCAGGTAGACCATGCCTACGCTTCAAAGATGTCTGCAAGAGAGACCTGATGACATGCTGCATCAACATAGACATGTGGGAGGCTTTTGCAGAGGACCGTGCAACTGGCGCCTCCTCGTCAAATAAGGAACAAAAAGAAGTGAAAAAGAGAGCTAAAAGAAAGGAGAAACAGCAGCACCCCCAACATCCACAGAAAGCATCACCTTTTGTTTGCAGCCACTACACCAGAGACTGCCATTCGAGGATCGGTCTGTTCAGCCACTCACGTAGTTGTAAGAGAGGGGGGGGGGAGAAAAAACTATGCCATCGTCTAAAATAGACGGAAGGTTGCCAATAAAAATCTACAAAGGCTCTTCTCCTTAGGACTTTCATCTATTCTGTTTTGTATTGCTTCTGTTAGACTTTGCTTAGACAATAAAGTCTATTTGTTAAACTCTTTGTCTGGATTTGTTCAATATGCATATGTGTGTCACGTTGAAAAAAGATGATAGACACCAACTGTCATTCACATTTCCAACAGCAACATTTAAATTCGAGTAACGGGAACATAAAAAATGGTTCTTTATAATGCGTTTTATATAATGTTACATTTAATAGTTTAGGGGATTATCAAAATAACTGCGAATAATCTATCTATCTACGTATCTATATATAAAGGAATTAATTTTAGAATATATATTTGACCATGATGATCATTATTTTTTTCAAAATGTTTGTTCAGCAAATTGAAACTGATAAAGAATTATCTAAGAAACAATGAAAGACTAAATTGTCTGTTTCTATTGGATGTTGAGAGCTGTGTGTTCAACATGATACAGTTTGATGTTTTAATTAGAGACTCGCATGATCTGTGGACATATCACTATATGATAATTTAATCATTATGACGTTTGATATGTTTTCTTAAGAGCTATTGCAATTATATCAATATGTAAAAAGTATAATAATCTTGATTTAACTCTCTTTTTTTTTCTTTTTCTCCTTTTCATTGTGTTCGATTGAAACAGATTAGCATTATCACCTCCACACATTAACCCTCTCTATATATCTTTCCCCTAATCGCTTTCTTTCTTTCTTATATTTTTCTGTGTAGCATGTCCTTTTTCTTCCCTTTCTTCCCTTATAATAAAAAGTGAATGGTCTATTGTTAAGCTGAGGTGACGACACTCAGAAGAAATAAGAATTTGGCAGATAAGCAACAGCAGATAATTTCTAACCAGTCTTATTTTTAACCAGAGGGTGTTGCAAGATGACAATGGTTGTACAATTAAGAAGCATGAGTATTAATATATAGAGGATGCTCCTCTATTTGAACTTCAAAAAATGTTTAAAAATCAATATTACCTGAACACTTTGAATTCTATTATTTTTTGCTATTTTAACTATGTATAACTTATACATTGAGGTACCTAATGGATATCATCATGGGAAATAGATACAGCAAAGCAAGTTCAAATCCTGGACACGGCTGTTTGCATTTCACTTAGTTTTAATACCCTCCCTCCAGCTATGGATAAATATTAGGGTAGACTTTAGTAGGGCTTTTTAACTTTGGTAAGGCAACCAGTCTAAAAGGGGAGTCTCGAGTGGCTAACATACTGGACTGCAACATATTAGTAAATGAGTCTGAATTCTCATCACACTATTATGTTTACTGTCAGACTAATACAATTGAGAAAGGTATGAACACACTCATTCCCCAGATATAGGTTAAATAGTACCACTACTGTTTTTCTACAAGGATGGCTTTGGCATTAAATAACCCATGAAGATTGATATGCCATTACACAGAAACCAAAACTTATTTAAACCAGTCCAGGAAAAGGAAAACTCGGAATTCAAACCTATAAAAATCTGCTTAAAAAATTGACCTTGTGTCAAAGGTTTATATCTTATGCATTATATTCAAAAGCCATATAGAGTGGTTCAAATTATTGTCTAGTATAGATAATCTTCCTTTATAACAGTAGCTCAACAGGAAAACATTATATGAGAGCTCAACTGGTGTAGGAATTGTTTTATTTGCGAATAGTGTTCAAATAACTCTTGTGGATTCTTCAATGTGGAACTACAAACAAATATAAATATAATACTTTTCATACATGAAGACAATGAGTTGTATAAATAGAGAGAATATCACATATAAATGCTCACCTCTTTTTTGCCTCTAATTTGCTGGTATCGCAAATCATAGTTGCGGCTATAGTAGCATGTGGCTGTCTGAAAGCAGTATAAAATGGTGAATGTGCCCTCACAATAAGACATCCGTGAACAAAACAAAGATAACTCACACTCATTTACAGAATAGATCAATGAAAAATGTAACTTTTGATCTACAGGATGCAGGGTAAATTTTTGAAACTTATGTGAAGAAAAAGAATTGGCAAGAAATATAGTAACTATATAATTTATGACTTACCAATTAGAATTACCTGTGTAATGTGAAAATGTACAAATTTAATGATTTGCAGCAGGCTCGAAAGATTATACAAAATTTTTATTTATCCCAGTCTAATGACTTGAAAAGTGTTCTTGCCAGGAACATACACTTTTATTGAGTGTGAATCATTTTAAATTTTTATTGCTGATCGTTAATAGAAACAAGGAAAATAAAACTTGGCTGTTTCACGTATTCCAATCAAGTACTCCTAATTTTCAAACAGATCTCAGGGGAGTCTCCATGGCATAGGAGCTAACGTGCTGAACTGAGATGTTGTTGTAAACGAGTTTGAACTTCAGTGGTGCTATTGTAAAATAATGAGATATGGAAAAAAAAAAAAGATTTTAGTTATATGTTATTAACTAGAATTTGGGATGACGTGTGAAAGGCTTACCTGTTGGCTTCTGATGATTTAAAAGTGAAGAGTGAAAGAGAGATAGTGAGAGGAATAAACTTGGGTTAAATAGTACAATCACTTTTCTCCTACAAGAACTGCTTTGGCATTAAATAATCCACAAAGGTAGTATACCATTAAAACAACAAACCATGTAGCTGTCGCCTTTGAGTGCCTAATGTTAGATAGATTTATTTTTTACCCAAAAAATATACCCTTAAATTTGGACAGTGTAAGGGAAACAACTCTGTTAGGGTCTGATAATCAAGGGACCCACAGAGCCTGAATTGCATTGTGGGAATATCAACAGGTATCCTTAGGGCAAATAGGGACTTCCGCCAGGCTGATGCAGCAAAAAGGTTGTGTAGAAAATATCATCCTAAAATTAGAACTTTAGTCTTTTAGTTAGTTCTCAGTACTGGTACGGTGCACAGGTATGTTTCTTTCCAATTTTCCCGTGAAGTTGCTGGCATTTGTTAAAGACCCCTTTTGTAAATTAGTAATTGTTTTATACCCCATTTTATTTCAGTATTTCACAGTAAATAAAATATTCTACGTTCAACATCAGTCGTCTTCATGTCATCAATACATCACCAGAAAATATTACCAGGGAACTGCTACAAACCAGTATACTGAACACTTTGTGTAGGGAGTTCAATCCTTGCTGGGTGCTGTCATTATCATGTCTCCCAGCTAGATTATTATTGTTGTGAATAAAATCATCATTATATGCCTCATGCTCATAACCTTGAGCCAGACTAAGTTAATTTTAGTAATTTCCAAAAGCTAATATGAGTATAGAATTATACACACACACATATTTCATGTATTGCTAATGCCCTTGGGAAAGGTATGTATCCAACTATTCTTCCCCCAGCTATGGGTAAATAGTAGGGCAGACTGGCTTCTTTAACCTTGGTATGGCTACCTGTAGGAGAAGGAAAACTCTGAAAATCACACCTGTTAAATTTCACTTGGAGAAATGTCCTATAGATGGCAGATGCCATTTGCATCTGTTCTATTCAATCACCATCTGACTTTCAATCTTTGTTCTCTCACTTGGCTCTGGACAATCAAAGACCAACTACAAGGTTAGTAAAAAATCAAATCCTGTCAATTACTTATATGTTTGTTTTTCCACGATTCAGAATTACTGTTGTTTTTAATTTCTACAGTACCGTACATAATATATAGGCAACCTATGAATTACGTAACAGTTTCTTGCTTTTGTTGTAGAAAAACAACACAAGTGAGTTGCAATAGAATAATTTTAAAATTAAAAAGCTGAAAGGAAATACCAGTCAAAATTAAAGCATAAAAAATTTCCATCTAAAAAAAAAAAAAATGGTCCACATCTGTTTGAGAAGACACAGCATCGAAATCTTTTGTTAAGAAAGACAAAGAGAAAAAAGAAAAAAAGAAAAGGACCTGTCAATTTCAACAACAGAAGCAAAACAACTTGACCTTTATACTTGAGCTTAGAATTCAAATCTTTCCAAAAATGGAGGTCATCTCACTTGTCTTGAATAATGGTATCCATTTTGTGTTGTTCACTTTTTGTTTTTATTGCCTTTTATTTTTTTTTTTGTTTCAATTTCTTGAAGTACACTGCCATTGTAAAAGTATTATGAACTGTTGTTGAGATTAAGTAGGTAATTTTAATTTAAAAAGAAAAGACACTTTTGAATGGGAAAATACTAACTTTAATTTATTTTTTTTTTTTTTTTACTATTTGTTTACCATTGTAGGGATTATCTTCCCGTTGAGTTGTCTGTCCGTTTAGTTTGCTGGTGCCCGCTAGGGGGCTAATGTATTTAAGTGCTGGGTTCAAACCCTTCTGACTCTTTTCCTGTTCCCGATACTATGAGACACATGGGTTAGTTAAGGTCTAACCCTTCTCGTTGGGGCTTCGCCCCCCTTACATGCATGGACTATCCCTAGTCTCATGTCTGTGGCTTTTATATGTTATCTTGTACCATTCATGAATGTGTATCTATCTTTTTACCTATGTACTTTGTATCTATCTTTTTACCTATGTACTTTGTATCTCATCATATCCATGTGCTGTACTATATTAAATGTTTTGTCTGTTAACCTTCGTCGGAGTTTTGTATTCAAAGTATATATAACTTTGAACCTTTCTTACACCCTCATTGTGAAAAACTTCTTTTTTTTTAAATCCTTTATGTGAAACATCATTCTCCTTTATAAGATAGGAAAAAGAAAGAAAATGATATTCACTTCTCTGTATAATTTTGTGAATAACAACTTTAGGGATTTTTTACTAGTAAGTTTGGTCCTCACTCATTGCCTATGCTTTTGGCCCTGATAATATTTTATCTTATTTTTAACCCTTTCTTAAGCATAGCAACATTTTTAGCAACATATTTATTTAACCCTTTCTTAAGCATAGCAATTTTTGTTATTTATTTAACCCTTTCTTAAGCATAGCAACATTTTTGTTATTTATTTAACCCTTTCTTAAGCATAGCAACATTTTGTTATTTATTTAACCTTTCTTAAGCATAGCAACATTTTGTTATGCATAGCACATTTTTGAAATGAGCTAAACCAGAACCTATAAAAGGGGGTAAAAAAAAAATGGCTTGGAAATTTAGAAAGGTAGAGAAGACATGATGAAATCCTCTTTACCGATAATCTCTGCTTTTCTTCTCTCTAATCCTCTGGTCAATCTTGATGGAATGTTCGTCCGAACAGATGAGAACCTGCTGTTGCCAAAAATACCTTGTCCGCTTTAAAGCTTCAGGATTTTCAAGATCAAAATCAAGTCTATCTATTTCGGCTGCTGCATCTATATTTAGGTCGGCATTAATGTATCCATGTTCTTGGAGTTTGGTCAAGCGCGGAAAGCTGTCTCTTTGAAAATGTCACTTACTGATTTTGATTCCACAGAGTACCAATGATGAACCCATTAATTCCTGTTTGTTAGAATGCTAAAAGAACGGTTTAGGGGGATCACCAACCTTTAAGGATTTTACATTTGTATTGATATGTAAGAAGTGTATCAAACAGCCAGGGAATTGACCAGGGATGATTCTCAACAAACTTACGGTCGGTCAGAGAGGCCCCCTACAATCAATGAGCTTGTCACATCAAGCCCTAGCACCTATATGATTGTCCTAACACTACTGCCCTTATGGCAAGCCCCCAACAATTTTCATCATATGTGCTAGAAGGCGGTGGCTGAGAGTGTCCTGGATGTAGCATTAAACTCTATCTACTGGTGAAGTTCCAATTCTAGAGTTATGGGAATGTGGAGTGCCTCTTCATCTCTATTATTCCCAGCTTCACTCTGACCTGGGGTGGTAGTACCTATTAGGGTCTCATCTATTGTTTAAATATTAAAAAAATAGTTTAAAAAAATGTGTTTAAAAAATTGAGTTAGAAAAAAAATGTTGAATGCCCATTAAAAATGAATGAAACAAAACATCTTCAGCATAAAATAACCCAGCAATGGTTGACATGCAGTAAATTCCAACCAACCAACCTACTGAGGATTTTATATTTGCATTGATATGTGAGAAGTATATAAAACAGCCAGGAAATTGACCAGGGATGATTCTCAACAGAAATTCCATGTGGCGTTATTCTCATAAGATTATATTTCTTGTAGAGTCAGATTTCTGTTGAATAATCAACAGATGAATTTTCCTTGTCTTTCCGCATTGTATTACATACTGCCACATTTGGCTCAAACAAACAACTTCGATTATCATCAGAAAATCAAGAGAATATATAAAAACAGTGACATTCTTCTTGATATACAATTCCAGTTATAAAAAGATAAATGGGAGAAGGAGGAGGCTCTCAAAGTAGTTTTTATTGAAGTCAGTCTGTCTACTGTTGGTTTGAACAACAGCAACTGGCTAAGCACAACTAAAGCAGTGTCCAAGACAGTTGATATTTATGGAAATCAAGAATAGTCCATTCATATATTTGGGTGATTCCATTCCTTGAGTTCTGATTGGCTGCTTGGTTTCTATGATGTTGTGAAGTTTTATAAATACCCTGTCATTCTGCAGTAGGATTGCAGCAAGATAGGTTCGTATTTAGTTACAACTGCTTGTTGCCGTGTCTTACCAATTTGATGGTAATTGGAACTTAGTTTAATTATTCTACAGTTTTGGCTAATGAGAAAAGAGACAGTTTGGTTTGAATTCAGAGTTTTTCCTTCTCTTAGACCAGTTGCCATACCAAGGTTAAATTGTGCTGAGTAGGAGTTAAATTGCATCAAATGATGTAGTTTTAATTCTGGATCTCTGGGGAGCGTGGAGTACCCCTTCATTGTTATTATTCTCAGGTCCACTCTGACCTAGAGTGGTAGTACCTGTTAGGGTCTCATCTATGGGTAAAATAGAAAAAATGAGTTTAAAAAAAAGCTTTGAATACCAATAAGAATGAATAAAACAAAACATCTTTGGCATAAAATAACCCAACAAGGTTTGACATGCCATAAAATCCAACTAATCAACCAAAGTTAAAGAATGTAAACCTGTTAAACTCCACTTCAAAATTGACCTTGCGTTACATCCTGCTCATATGGATGGGTTGGGTAAATACATATATACAATGACATATAGTATGTTTTGAATTAGTATATACTTTCCACCCATTAATCTACAAGAGGAACAAAAACAACTAAACTCAACCAGCAAAAAGTGGTTAGTCTTATATACTCAAATATTTTTCCTTAGTGGTTTTAACTGATATTTTGTAAGTGAAGACTTATATTTGATAGTGTTGATATATAATAATAAATAAAATCTGTAATATGAATTTGTAATTGGGAAAGAAATTAAAAAAATAGAATATTAGTGAGATATGGTTTGTTAGAGTAGGTCAGTCTTGAAGAAATGACAAGTGAAAAGATGCTGATTGCTTAGTCAGGGTCAGATGGAATGAAATTGTCAGATTATCATTTTTTTAAATTTGCTAATGAGTGTCCAGCTATAGTTATCTATCTTCTATCTATACATATTTAAAGGGCAATTGTGTAAATATATAAATAAATTCACTATCACCAGGGCTTGGTTTTTGAGCAAAAATAATGAAGATTTTATTTATACTAGCAAATATATGCACCCTCCGGGTGCAAGTATTTAAGTTTTAATATAATAACATATCATATTAAATTAAAAAGGCTAATGCAACTGAATAAGAATGCTAATAAAAAGATTTTGAACAGAGGGGGTATGATTGAAAAATAGAACAACTTTGAAACTAACTCTTCCATCATTTTCCCTTACTCCCGTCTTTCATTGGTAAATTTTCCTAATTTAACTATTTAGTTAAAATAGGAAGTAAAGAATAATATTACAGTTATTGCTTCTTGTTAATGGATTTCTTTTAAGATTTATCCCCGAGATTTTTGCTCATATTCATTAATATAAAACCAAACAATTAGAAATCAACAATACTAAGCATATATTTAATAAAATCCAATTTTTAAGATCAATATGCAAATTAGCCTTCCAATTCACACTGTAAACCGCTATTTCTTGTATATATAAATACAATTGCATGTTATTAGTATGTAGATATGGTCAACAGTCTTAATGATGTAAAACAATTTTATTAATAATTGAGGTTTAAATAAAAATAAAATCATGGAGAATGTGATGTAAATAACAAAGGGAATTGTGACTTGAATAATAATATAATTTCGGTTACAGACATACAAACCCACAATATCCATTATAATAAGATTTGGGAAAATAGGGCCAGGTTAGCTCAGTCAGTTGAGCTTTCGGCTAGAAACCACAAGGTTCCTAGTTCAATACCGGTCCTCGCCAACTCAGCGTATGAGTAGCACAGGGATCTGTGCGGTAAAGTGAGGAGCTGATGGTAGGTGTGGCGCTCCACCTCAGATGCTAAAATAATCTCCTTGGTCTCGCGCTATTGAAAAGGGAATAGACTCCCTCGCTGTCTGGCTGATACCGACATTAGGCCGCCCCGACGATGATAGTAACAGAAGGTAATTGAATTATGATGTTGATTGATTGAATTAATCGCCTCATTTATATTGTTTTTTTTTTAATTGTAAATTATTGAATTAAAATGTCTTACTATATTGTTATACATTTATGTGGGGATTTTATGGGGCATCCAGTGAGGATCTAACTTGTGATAAGTAATAATGGATCTGCAAGACTAATTTTTTAAAAATCCCCCCTCTACCCAGATGCCGCCGGGTAGCCAATTCTAGTTATCATATAAAGCAATCCTGATAATTTAACATTTTCACTATTACTTGAGTTTCATGTAACAAAATGCACAATCTTCAGGCATGAACAAAAGTGGGAGATAAAAGACAATTCCATTTTTTTTTAGTTTTTATACCATTCTGCATTGAGCCCGCTTACCTTTTATTACCAACACAGGCACTTGTATTATTTATATATATATATATGTATGTATATGATGCAGTTTACTATATTCATAAATAAAGAGTGCTTGATATTGGTGATAGAGCACATGTAGATCTAAGGATTGTGTAGATACAGTCAACAGCAATTAGTAACTCAGTTTCTTGCCTATGCAATCATCAGACCAAGAGGTTACCCTAACACTAAAGGGATACCTCTGGATCTAATTGTTGGATTTTGTGTAAAGTATTCAACTCTGTTACAAGATGAATGTAAAACTAAAACTAGAGTTTGGTCGGTGGCTTATATGGAGCTTTGGATTGTTCCATTATGAACTCAGGCAAGTTCATTTCCTGAGTTCTGATTGGCTGTTGGATTTCAGGGTGAGTAAGAACATGGATAAGTACCCACTCTTTAGCCATCACTTTGCATTATACCAGCAGCATGCAAGGACTGTATTTAAGTTACAGCTTGCCCGTTGTTCTCGTCTGCTAACTCGACGGTAGTTAGAACTCCACTGCGACAGTGAGTATCATGTTGTTTCTATATCTGGAGGATAACTTCTACACTAATGAGCACATGGATAAAAGAAACTGACAGTCACTAAGTGCTGTTGAATCTGTTTACACTATCACAACTATATATAAATATATATAAAATGTAAGCATTTTCTGTCTGGGTGTCATAAATAATTAAAGAGACACCAGCGATTGAAACTGGATCACTAGTGAGTGAGAATGTCAACCTCTATACAATATGAATAGAAGTACCATGCAGTTAGAGGTGGGTAGAACTTCTAGCATAGCTTGTCCGGTGCACTCTGGTGTTAACCTCAACTTCATCATTGTTCAAGACAGATTCCTAGTTACAATCTTTTTCTGTTGCTTTATTTTTTCTATTAATGTATAATTCGGCTGAATGAAACATATGATGATTTTTTATGTTCTTTCTTATTTGTCTGTCAGGAGAACACAATATAGTCAGATTTTTGACCTGCTGAATTGCTGCATAGGATTTTTCATCCAAACTGTTTATTATACTTTACTAAGCTTACAAAACCATAACACAGAGCCAGAATGAAATGTCCTATTGCTCTCAGGATACAGAAAGAGGATATCTTCAGCATTTCCTCAGTGCCTGCCCTAAGGTTTTGGTTGGTGGATGCTATTGTTGGCAGCATGATCAGGAACTCTGGGTGGTTGCAGAAGATATTGCTACAGCCATAAAATCCTGTGAATATCACCCCCAAGAAAAAAAAAACTATCCATTTTCACAAAATTGGACAGGCAAGAAAATACCTGGCAACTGAAAATGGATCTTGGAAGACAGTTAAAATCCTCACAGGCAGTCACCTTCTTGGATGTAACCAAGCCGGAGTTGCCAAGTGTATCTTCTACAGGGTAAGAGCCCCCCCTCCCCCAAATCATTTTAAACTGCATCCGGTTCTGGACCTTTGGAGAATGTGGACTATTACTTTCATTGCCATTACTCTCACGTCCACCACACAGTAGTAGAAACCATTAGGTTTGGTTTGTTTTACGGCATATCAACCTCGGTGGGTCATTTAATGCCGACAAAGTTGTGAAATAAATTCATTCTTAATGCATAATACCATTTTGTTTATAAACTCATGTTTTTCTATTTAACCCATAGATGGGACCCTAACAGATACTACCACCCCGGGTCAGAGTGGACCAGGGAGCAATGGTGATGAAGGGATGCTCCACATTCCCCAAACCTCCAAAACTGGAACCTCACCATCAGATAGAGTTTAACGTCATTCCCAGGACATGTAGACCCTCAGCCACCGCCTTCTAGCACCCATATGATAAAAATGGGTTGGGGCTTGCCATAAGGGCAATAGGGTTGGGAAAATCAAATATTTGCTAGGGCTTGACGTGACCAGCCAATTGATAGGCCCAAAGTGGAGTATTGCAAGTCATGAACTGCTCATCCACCTGGGTTCTATCCTTAAGCATCACGGGTCGCCACCCACAGCCAACAGGTGGCCCCATTGATGGAGTCTTACCCCCTGCAGAGGTGCAGTCAGTGCATTCTAACGCCCCAGCCGACAGGGCAGAGAACCTGTTAGGGTCTTGTCTGTGGGTCAAATAGATCTAAAGTATGCTCATGTTTTTAAGAGTAAAGTAAGATAAATTTGGCAGAGTAGCCAATAGTCAGTATCAGCCTGACAGTGAGTGAGCCTATCCCCTTTTTGCTTGAGCTAGATTAGAGACTCAGATTACAAGGAGTTTATTTGAATAGAATGAATTCTGAGGGGAATAGATAGTGAACTTTGAAATATCCATCATACAAGTAAAAAAATACTTTTACATTTTTACTGACAACAAACCACTTGTTAGTGCATTCCGGTCAAATTCGGAGAAATATTCCCCAAGAGAGGTGAGACATCTAGACTACCTGTTGCAGTTCACCTCTGACATCAGACATCTGAAAAGAGTCAAAAATATACCTGCAGATGTCACGTTGGGGTCACCAAATTATTGTGTTAGTATAGCGTTTATCCTAAGGCTAACAGCAACAAATAAATGAATTAATACTTCATTTAATTCTAACAATTTATTAACCAGCACATGAAACAATGAATAACAAAATAAAGTCCTTCCTGTATATAAAGTTGAGTTTAAGGGACTTACCGGCATGCCGAAGAAGATATCTGGTATCTTAGGGTTGTCTCTCTCAGAGAGGTTTTAATGTTATGACCTCCTGGTGGAATCTGTCTGTCTGGATTTTGGATTTTGCGTCTAAACTTCTGGGCTCATCACATGATTGTTATATCCAATCACAGAGAGCCTCTCCCTCACTCACTCTATAAACAGGAATTACCATTTTACTGACTCAACAATACCAAGAAAATTTTGTAGGCAAAGAGTTAATACTGAAGTCATTTTTTTTTTACAAGCAGTTACATGTTTTCAAGTAAATATTCCCATTTGATAATAAAGATGATAATAATTTGCTAATACATGAACTTTGATCTTTACTGGTCATCACAAATGTTCCTTTCTAAAAGAACATGTGCTTGGTTGTTGTACAAACAAACATACACAACCTTATATATATATATAAGTAAAGTAAAGTTGACGGGGCGGCCTAAAGTTGGTATCAGCCAGTCTGCGAGGGAGTCTATCCCCTTTTCAATATCGCTAGACCAAGGAGATTGTTTTAGCATCTGAGGTGGAGCACCACACCTACCATCAGCTCCTTACTTTACCGCACAGATCCCAGTGCTACTCATATGCTGAGTTAGCGGGGACTGGTATCGAACTAGGAACCTTGTAGTTCTAGCCCGAACGCTCTACTGACTGAGCTAACCCGGCCTCTATATATATAATATATATATATATATATATATATATATATATATATATTATGGACTCTCATCGATTTTCGACGCATGAGGGTTCTTACATACAATGAACACCCACACAGTGATTTGTTTATAGTGGTGAAGGCTTGTGTTGGACCATCCACACTTTTTGGCACAATCGATAGGAAAAAATTGGCATCAAGGGTTGCCACAAACCCAATCAATGACCAACCTCAGGAATTTTGAATTCAGGGTTATCCCTCTCCTAGATAGGTTATCTACCCAAGGTTGAAGGGCCCAGTCTGCCCTACTCTTTAACCCATAGCTAGAGGGAGAATATATGGATTCATACCTTTCCCAAGGGTATTAGCACTATGTGAAATATCAACAGCTTCGTCTAGGAATTGAACTCGAACCGACGAGTCTATTTTCCACGACTCTAACCACTAGCCCACGCGCCTCCATATATATACACACACACTGGTAGACAGAAACTGTACATATGCTAAGACCATCATTTATATCTGTTCACATTTATTTTTGCTTATCTTACAATAAATCAAAACAGTATTTTCAGTGTACAAGTTATACTTATACACTTTCTCCATGTGTGAGCCTGTTTGGTGAGGCGTTTATTATGCTTGAACATGACAGCTTGGCTTTCTTGTGCCTTCATGATTTGTAGAATGACTTGGAATTACCATTTTGGGATGTTCTGAAGGTCATAAAACTGCTTATTTGAAATTCAGGCTTTCAAATCAATAAACATTTTGATGTATTACTAGAAGAGGTCAACATAAATTCCTTCCTCTAAACAAACGTAGCAGGAATATGAATCAGAAGTTATCGAAATGCATCACACCTGCAAACTCTAGAGGTAAACGAGAATGTAATGGAGAGGTTGAGTCAGATCAGCTGAGTCTTAGAAAGACCACTTGTATGTTGCCAGGGGCAATGATAGGGCAGGGAAAGAATATAGAGCATTGTCGGCCCCTACTGTAGAACTCTGGTTATTGATTTCAACAGCAGCAGCAGTAGCAGTATTTCATCATCATAAAAATAACTAAGTTTAAAATTCTTACTTAAGATCTGTTCTCTAAGTTCAGAAAATATCAACTTCCAATCAGTCATTTCTTGAGTGGAGCAGAGTGGAAGGAATACATAACTCTTTCTCTCTCAATTTTCTCTCTCTCCTCTCTCCTTTCTCTCTCTCTATTTTTCTCTTTTCTTTCTTCTTCTTTCTATCCTCTATTTTTTCTTCTTTCTTTCTTTCTTTCTGTCTATTTTTCTCTTTCTTTCTTTCTTTCTCTCTATTTTCTTTTTTCTTTCTTTCTCTTCTCTCTATTTTTCTCTTTTCTTTCTTTTTTCTCTATTTTCTCTTCTTTCTTTCTTTCTCTCTATTTTCTCTTTTCTTTCTTCTTCTCTCTATTTTTCTCTTTTCTTTCTTTCTTCTCTCTATTTTCTCTTTCTTTCTTCTTTCTTTCTCTCTATTTTTCTCTTTTCTTTCTTTCTTTCTCTCTATTTTTTCTCTTTCTTTCTTTCTTTCTCTCTATTTTTCTCTTTTCTTTCTTCTTCTTTCTCTCTATTCTCTCTTTCTTTCTCTTTCTTCTCTCTATTTCTCTCTTTTCTTTCTTCTTCTTTCTCTCTATTTCTCTCTTTTCTTTCTTTCTTTCTTTCTCTCTATTTCTCTCTTTTCTTTCTTTCTTTCTCTCTATTTTTCTCTTTTTTTTTTTTGCTTTTTTACAGAACCTTCTCACAATGGATAGGAAATTGCTATTAATTTCAGAGATTTGCCATTTAGCGTGGAGATGGCAATATCTTGTTTAAGCCTACATAGCTCAGTTGGTAGAGCATCTCATACACACACACACGTGTGTGTGTGTGTGTGTGTGTGTGATTATCTTTTTTATTGAAACAGACTTAAGAACTAGAAATGAAATTCATGTATGTGTCTGTATGTATGTGTATATATATATATATATATATATATACACACACACACACACAAACAAAACATGTATATATGAGTATACGTTTGTATATATATAGATAAATGTGTATGATTTTTTGTAAAGAAAAAAGTTTTTCAAACTTAAACCATTTTCTTTCATTGGCTTTTCTTTATAATAGTATTTTTTTTTCCTTTGATAGAAATTTTATTGGATTTCCTCCTTCTAAAATTTGTGTTTTCCCCCTCCTATTTGTGCAATATTTTTTTCTATGATCTAAGCCTCCCCCCCCCCTCCACTTTCTTTCTTTTTTTCTTCCTCTTTAATGTTACCAAAATCTTTAAATTGTAACATTTCTATCCAACCTCTTTCACATCCCATCTTCCTTTCTACTTAATTCACAATGTGTTTTCTACTTTCACTTTCTCTCTTTTCATTAACATTCATTTCCTCTCCCATCGATTTTTAACACCTTTTAACATGTCTTGCTTCTTCTATTGTATTTTTATATTTAAACTACTGAATAACAGACAGTTTATCTTTTAAAGTACATATTTATCTCAGAAATGTAACAGACTGTTTTTGATATTCTATCTTGTATTATCTAATTATAAAAGAGGGAATGTTTTTCTAGTTAAGTTTAATGCAAACAATTACTCTTCATTGTGAAATCTACTTATATATATATAAACACTAGACAATACAAAATGACTTAAAATACATTGGGACTAAAATCTGATGAGAAGTTCTATTGTTATAGTAGCATTATTGGGCTGGTTTAGCACAGTTGATAGAGCACCTGTCTAGAAATCCCATGATTTCTGGTTTGACCAGTCCCCACCAACAAAACAATCTCCCTAGTCTAGCACTAGGGAAAAGGTTATAGACTCCCTTGCTGTTTGGTTGATACTGACAATAGGCAACTCCACCAACTTTACTTATAATAACATATGACATTTTATCTATTCAAATACATGATTTTGTGGTAATAACTGGGTAGACTACACTAACTAATCTCGCTATTAAAATTTCACTTCTTTTTTTTCCATAATAACTTAATATATTTTTACTATACCTTCCACGTGGCAGGATTTGGCACAAAATCAATTCTTAAATGGAGTTTAACAGTTTTAAATTCAGTTTTATAGACTGTGTCTGACTAAGGTTAAAAGCCTAATCTGCCCTACTATTTACCTATAGTTGGATGCATACCTTTCCCGAGATATATCTTTGTCACTAGCACTAGACCAGGGATATTATTTTTTTGCATTTGAGGCATCAAATGACCCTCCCACCACCACCATCACAAAAAAAAAAAACCCTATTCATGACAGGAACTATGCTCGTTATTAAAGAAAGACAAATCCTGCAGTGTGACGAAAAACCAACAAAGTCTGGTTATTGTAAATACTGCTGCACACTCTGATGTAGCAGAATGATGCATTGATTCCAAAACTATGTCTGACCCCAGACCATCATCTGGTGAAAAACATGTTGCTGTAGAGCTGCTGTTTGTTTGCAGCAGTAGTGTATATAAGATTATGGATACTTGAAAAAAAAAACGCTTATATATATTTTTCTTGTGTGTATGTGTATATATATATATATGTATATATATAATGAGTGTATGGATGCATGAAATGTGTTTGAATTAATGCATGCATATAGAATGTATGTGCAGGTCTGGTGGGTATTAATTTTTTTTTTTCAAATTGATAATATTCAGGAAGGATACATACTTAGTGAAAAAAAAAAATGTGTACAACATAAATGTTTTTTTTCTATTCAGCAGCAATTATTCTTACATTTTCTCTGGAAAATTGTTGAAGATTTCATATATAATATGAAAGATTAAACTGAAGATAAACTGCTTAATATAAACTTTATTCTGAAATTCTTGGGTTTGTTTTATGGAGATAGTTAGGATTACAAGATATCAAAATAGTAGCTTTAAATTTTTTATAAGTAAATGAATCATTTTTTCCAATCTTGACTGAATTCTTTTTTTTTTCGTCTTAAATACTGCATCCATTATTTACTATTTTTCCCAGCCTCATATTCAAATTTGTTTTTCTGATCCTTTCTTTGCTAAATAACTTTTCTGTCAACTATTTCAGTCCTTCCCTAGATAAATAGCTGAATAATTTTCCCAAAACGTTTTGAGCTTTGTACTAATTAGATATTGAGGAACTGTATATTAATTAGCATGCATAAACATGTTATTTTACTAATTCTAAGTGGTTGCACACAAGTTTGTTTTATTGTTTTTTGATAAACACTAAACATAGCAAAAAGTGGTTCGTTTGGACCATTATCCCACCTGGTCACATCAAGCCCTAGCACCTATATGATTGCCCCAACCCTATTGCCCTTATGGCAATCCCCAACCCTTTTATCTATGGTGCTAGAAGGCGGTGGCTGAGGGTCTACATGTCCTGGAATGACGTTAAACTCTAATGGTGAGTTTCCAGTTTGGAGTTTGGAAATGTGGAGCACCCCTTCATCACCATTGCTCTCTGGCCCAAAGTGATAGTACCTAGTGATAGTTATAAACAAGAATGGCTTTATTTCAAAACTTTATCGGCATTAAATGACCCACTGAGGTTGATATCCAAAAACAAACCAAACCATTATCCCCACAATGAAGAGCCAATAGTTTCAAACAAATATGTCTGCACCCAGGGAGAAAAATTTGTGTTATGTGCTCAATTTTTGATGAGTTCATATTGGGTATCTGAGACTAAATGAGAAGAGATTTAAATGGTTGATTTTTATCAAAATTATTAGATTTAGAAAGAAAGTTAATTTGGCATTTTAATTAAAATGGGGCAAGTTTAGCTCAATTGTAGAGCATCCACCTAGGAATCAACAAGGTCCTTATCAACTCAGTGCACACCTATATGATTTTCCCAACCCTATTGCCCTTATGGCAAGCCCCATCCCTTTTTATCCTATGGTGCTAGAAGGCGTGGCTGAGGGTCTATATGTCCTGGAATGACGTTAAACTCTATCTGATGGTGAGATTCCAGTTCTGGAGGTTGGAATGTGGAGCACCCTTCATCACCATTGCTCCCGTTCCACTCTGATCCGGAGTGTAGTACCTGTTAGGGTCCCATCTATGTTAAATAGAAAAAGTATTTATAAAAAATTTGTATTATCCATTAAGAATTTATTTATTTCAAAACTTTATCGCATTAAATGATCCACTGAGGTTGATATGCCGTAAAACAAAACAAACCAATCAACTCAGTGCATGAGTAGCATATCTGGGAATCTGATCTGTGAGGTAAAAATCTGGTATCTTTGAAGTTTAGTGCTCCACCACAGTAAAAACCATCACTCTAGTTTAGCCGATATCAAAAAGGGATGACCTTCTTGTGTTCAGCTGATACCACCAATAGGCCACTCCATCAACTTTCTTTTACTTTGCTTATTAATGAATATTGGGCATATGGTTAATAGTTATGTACATGTGAGACACCTTCAAATCCTGGACAAGGCTGGTTGCATTTCACATAGTACTAATACCCTTGGGCAATAATGGATCCAACTATTCCCCTCCAGTTATGGGTAAATAGATAGGCCGACTTGGCTCTTTAACACTGGTTTAGGCAACCAGTTTAGAATGTGTAAACTGAATTAACCCTGTTAAACACTCTGCTTATAAAACTGACTGTGTCACATACTACTCATTGAGGGTTTTTGTATATATATATATATATATATATAATGATAAAAGTCATGTTAACTGTCTATAGTAATGGAAACCATGAGTTTAAAAAGAAATCCAAAGATGAAATATGATATTTTACAAGAAATATTAAGATAGTTTCAGTGATGTTTGAAGATCAAAACCCAAGATACTTGTCAGAAAAAAAAAAAGATTTCCTCCAGAAGTCAATGTAAGCATTTTTATTCTGTTTTTAATATTTTTATTTTGCTTTAGGAAAATTTTGAATTAAGATCTGCTGTCAAAAGCAGAGACTGACTCTTCTTGATTCTCCATTAAATAAATTAAAATTTGAATAATGTGAAGAAAAAAAAAAATGTCCTGCACAACACCTGCAGAATTACAAGACTCTACAGATCGTAATATAGAAATGACTTGTTGAAAACTTCATTACTGATATAGGAAAACTCAATTTTGCACTACTTTGCGTTGCATTTGTGATTTATATAAGTCTACCTATTGTTATCCAAATAAATGTTCTCTCTTTTAAGAGTGATATCCAATCATATGATTTTTTTCATATTCTTTATTAACTGGCAAGGTTATTCTGTGTTGCCTGGCGAAAAATAAATTGCAAGTATCCTTATTTACTTTCATGTTATATTTTTTAATCTGTTCTAGCATTAAAAGAAAAATACTTAGCCTAAATTATACAAAACTAGAAATATAAGCATCCTCTTAGACCATTATGAGTGGTTTGTTTGGTTTCTTTGATTAAATGCATATCAACCTTCATGGTTATTTAATGCCAAAGCCATCCTTGTAGACAACATTAGTTTACAATTTACCCATAGCTAATATAATATATGTATATATATTAAGTCAGATTTGCCCTGATGACTACTAACCCATAGCCAATAATATATATATATATATATATATTATATATATATGAGCCGCATGGTCTAATGGTTAGAGCATAGGAAATGGACTCATCGACCCAAGTTCAATTCCTGACAAAAGCTGTTGGCATTTCACATAGCGCCAATACCCTTGGGAAAGTTATGAATCCAATTCTCCCTCAGCTATGGGTAAATAGCAGGTCAGGGACTGGGGCTATTTAACCATGGCTAGCGTAACCAGTTTAGGAAGAAGGAAAACTGAATTCAAACCTTGTTAAAGTCCGCTTAAGAAATTGACCTTGTGTCGCATCCTGCTCGTGCAGAGGGTAGGTAAATAAATAAATAAAATAAATATAATATATTAATATATATATATATATATTAAAGTTCTTCTCCTGACCCTTTGACACAAATGACATTATGAATTACAAAAAGTGTTCATGCATATCTTGTCATAAAATCCAACTCAAGTTTCCAGATTTCACAGTATTTCACCCCATGATAGAAAAACTTGTAGACACCTATTCACTGAAAAGTTATCATGAGACACATTGTATCTGTCACTTCCAGAAGTTAACACAATTATTTTAGAGTCTTCCAGGAAATTAGCTAGGTTGATTTTCGGAAAATTACATGTCAAAAGTTTGTCTTGAATTCTCTATCGAGAAAAAATAGCACAAAACAAATTGTGGGTAATCAGTATACACTAATTGCGGTCATCTAATAGTGAAGAATAGGCAAACAAACATAAAAGTTTTTTATAACTGTCGTACTTAATTAAACTAAGTAGTTTGTTTAATATAGATAAATTTATATCAATTTTTAATATCTTCTATTTTTAAAATTTACACCATAAATTGTTAATATAAATTATATCCCGATTAACTTATATTATTATAATCAATTAATAATAATAATAAAAAGAAATTTACATTTTTATATTATTTTATAAATTTTAATCCCTGGTGAAAAACAATAATAAGAAAAATATTTTAGAATACTACAAATTCTTAAAATATAACATCTATTACAATGGAAATTCATTCTGTCTAGTAACCCAAAACTATGTCACTACTACGTCACAATACCCTCAAGTAACTGTTAAGTTTTATCAATGAGCATTAATTTATAGTTAAAATTCTTTAAACATAAGAATAAATTATTTAATAAACAATTCTCAATTGAAAATCTTGAGCTAATTTGCTAAACCACGCCTATTATTCAGGTGCATTTAGGAATTCTGCAATGTTCATATATATCTCTAAAATAAGAATCACATGTGTGTTAATTTGCATGCTGTTTTAAACTTCAAACGGTTTAATTAAATAATCACTATGTGTATTGATTCTTATATTATTGTTTCATCCTCAGCATATTAATCCTATGAATGCATTCTATAAGAAACCAATAAATTAAAACAGTAATCTTTTTATGTGATTTTTATTTAATTTTTGTGAGGTCCTATTCCAAATTTAATATATTTCAATTACATTAAAACTTTAAATACTGTATGCCTGCCTTAGAAACATATTCTTGCTAGATAATTTCAATTTTAACATTTTTAGTTTTGTCATAGAATTTTTTCCACAACTTCTATGCTTTATTTTGCAAAGTAATGAAATATGATCTCCAATGATGAATATGAAAAATTTGTCACCACCACTTAGAAGCAAGCAACAAAGCCACTAAAAAAAAAAAAAAAAAAAAAAAAAAAAAGATCAAAAGGTAGTCAAAACAGTTATTGAAAAAAATAAATAACATTTAAAAAGCATCACATAGGCTAATAAAAAAACAAACACATAAACAGATAGAAAAACTATACAAAAAAAGAACAACTAGCATTACGTTCAAGGTTGAAATAATGATAAAATCAAAATCTCTAGAACATAGGTGGTTGCATGATTTTAAAGCATATCAACCTGTCCAGGGTTTTATTCATGCCTAACGCTTAGAACGGTAATAATGTTGTTCTGTGTTATATTCATACTTTTGATATAAATAAGTCTTTTAAATGTGTAGCCCATTGAGGAACAATGTATGTATTGCTAAGTTCATGTCTGTATTCTATGATACATTTTATTTCCCTCAAAAAGACAGATGTCTCCATGTGACATTTTTCAAATGATCTTTATATATGTTTGATCTAATAATGGTTCTCGATTGTGAGCAAAAAAACCTGCATTCCATGAATAATGTTTAACAGTCAAGGTGTTGACATGTCTTCACACTGGGTGTTGTTCGTTGTTGCAGTTATATAGGAAGTCCGTTAGTTGTGTACCAATCCATAATTGCAGGGACACAATGCCTTGTCCTTTCTAGATTTCTTAAAGCTTCTCCAGTCTCCAAACGGTTTGATTGACCCTCTATTGCCACCTTCTCCTATCAGTTTTGCTTGCAAGTCCCCTACACTCTATCCATGTATATCTTCATATTAATTTTATTCTTAACCGTTAGATTAATAGCAAGAAATCATTCCTTGTTGCAGATTACAATTTTGCCAATGTCTTCAAGTTTATTGGGATAGACTGCCATTGAAAACCAAGTTAGTTATCTCCCTTTGATTTAAATAGATTCTCCACTATTTTGACTCATTACTTTGTTTTTCTGTCTTTAGTTTCATTTTATTCATTTTTAAAAGTTCATTCGTTATATAATCTGACAGAAAAAAAAAAAATCATTAATATATGCGAATTTATAATCTTTAAGTATCTTAACATATTTTGTTGTTTGTTTTTTTGGGTGGTTAAAATCGATTCTTTACCCATGAGATTCTGGACTTTTCTCAGTGAGATAAATTTTAGAATTGTAAGAAACAATATAGTTTTTTGTCTTTTAATCAATCAAATAATTCAGAATTTATAATAAAAGCTTTTAAAAATCAAGCAGTATCGGATTTTTTAAAGTATTGGAGTGAGCAAACACCCACGTGTTGATATTTAATACATATACCAGACAAACATGTTACAGAAGGAATGGGTGGCTCAATGTAATATCTCATTTCTTGAGAGTGCCATACAGGAATAATTCAAACACACCCTTGACAATCTATATTGATCATGGAAATGTCTATGCTCATATTTGAAAAAAGAATATATATTGCAAGCACTAAAAGCCTGACATAATGACATACAGTTATCTGTGGGGGGGATGTAAAAAACAACTGTCAGATCTTTCTTTTTCTTTCTTAGCTTAGCAACGTAATTTTATATGTGTGAATATTTATGTACTTGAAATGAACAAACCCCAACTCATCTAAGTAGGTCTGCAACCAAATCAAAATCATGACGAACTGTTTCATAAATTCCCGTATACATCTAATGAAGAGGTGCCTCACTTGGTTGTAATGTTATTGTATAGAAAATCTGACAAATGCTGTTTGCAATTTCACATCAAAACTAATAGCCTTGCGAAGTTGTTTGGTTGTTATTATCATCATATCAATACTTCTCCAGGTCTAATTTGTTGCATTTAGTAAATAGCCAGACAGCAAGGAGTTCAATTCCCTTTTTCACTAACACCTAGACAGCAAGACTTTTTCTTTTTCATTTTAAGCAATTTAAATACCTGCAACGGTTTATATGCCATAAAACAACCACAACAAACTTGAATCAAGTTGCTATACAGTACTGTTACCTTTTAAGTTGATCACCCAATTAAACAGCTTAATTGCTGCTAAAATACCTTGGTGATTTAGCAAGAACCTGTGCTTTCAGCATGCTGACTTGACCATAACCCTTGGAAAGGTATGCATACAACAATCCCTTCCAGCTTGGTAATCGTGAGCAGACATGGATCTTTAGCCTTGGTTTAGCAGTGCATGAATTAAAAATGCCAAGACCATGTTTGCGAAAATTAAAAGTTTATTTTAACACAGGGTAATAAAAATTCTTCTACCCTAAAAGTGATTCAGAGACTCAGCTGTGTGTGTTGTGTGTGTGACCAGCTAAGGCCTGTATCCCAATCCAAGTGTCATAATGCAAGAACCCCATTTCTGTCCTAGCCTCCCACAAATGGCCAACTTCAGTCCCTTATTGATCAACGGGAAAAACTCTAAATTTTTTAGGTGTGGACCAAACAATAAATAATTTATTTATCTGTCTTCATATAACAGGCACCAAATTATCCAGATCATTCAGACCTGAGCAAACAATAAATAAACAAACAAATAATATAATAGAATAAAAAAAAGTTACTTTCTAGAATTAGTGATTTCAGGAGATGTTACTTGTGGAAGCCCATGTATAGAGGAGAAATTCCTCAAGTGATTTCAACTGTCCACTCTCATCATCTGTTTAGAAATTAGTTAATGTCTTTATGGTCATGCTTTTCTACTCTCGTCAGTTCCTTTCAATTAATAGAAAAAGTCCGGCAACAAACTGCAGCAGAATTAGATTTCCAGCCTATTAAAAATGTAGCGTTGCGATGCAATCAACATCATCATAACATTGTGCTATATCTTGAATCATGTATACCAGATCATATAAAGATACTGCTCACACACACATATACATATATAATATATATATAATTAAATATACTTCCGTATGGACGAGTCTTCTGAACTATGGTTGCATAAATGTGGGTCTGGTGTAATCGATACTATATATGCATAAATTTTTTTGTGTACTAATCTGAATGCATGCACATATGGGTGTGATGCATCTGTATATGCAATAAATGTGGATGGTGTAAGTTGTATATGATTATATATGTGCTTATGCTGCATCTGTATATATATCATCTTAACATGTTATTGATACATCTGCTATAGTATGCATATATGTGAGTATGCTCCCTTATAGGTTCACAATGTGACAGGTTGCATCTGTATTCAATATATGTGATGTGATGCATCATGTATATTTATGCCACAATTGGTGTTAAATCTGTGTATACTATGTGTTTGTGTGTGTGTTTATATATGTAGTGTGTTGTGTACTTATATATAGAATTATTAAGATTCCTTTAGGGGATTATTAGAGGACACTGCATTTTACGTTTTGAATTTGACACTTCCAAACTTGTGATGGAAAACCAAGAAATATCTTTCTAGATTGTAAAATTACTTCTAAGCTCTCTCGTTAGTGTGATGAACTTCATTCCTAAGCAATTATATGTAGATTTACCCATTCCCTCCCCAACAGCAGAATGCTAGCAAGGGTCAATTATTTAACAAAGTACAACTGATTCTTGCATTTAGAATTTCCTTCTCCTTGATTATGCTATACCAGGTTAAATTAAGCCAGATTTCCCATACGATATTCCTTTAATTAATGATAATCATTGTAAAAATTAATAGTTTCAAGTTAACTATCTCTAATATTTCTTAATAGAATAAGTTTTTTACACAGCAGACTGGATCAGTAACACTAGTGACGATAAGCAACAAGTCCAGTGTTTAAAAAAACACATTCAATTTGCACTGTTTCGGAGCATATTAAACGAAAATAATTGTTGCACTCTTAAGATGAAAAGACTTTAGGATGATTCTTAAATTCGTTGTTAATTTACAATAATTTTATTATTTTAATCCTATATTGATTGGAAACTCTTATTTAACAATTTATCTATCTTGGCTTGTTCATAAAGAAAATAGTACTAAATGACAACTCCAAGGCTTGAAGTATCGAGTAACCACGACGGTGTGCAGACAGGTTAAGAAGTTAAAGAAATAACCAAACACCAGAACATAGTAATTAAAGGTGTATTACATTATAACAATAGATTGCAAACTTTAGTTTGTCTTGCACAATGTTTAAAATTGTCACTTTCTGAGTCCGAATAGGGTATACTCGAGCCCTTGCTACGGCCTTCTATAGTTCGACTAGATAATGTTCTAGTTTGCATGTCCGACCCATTCTGGTTGTTGAGAAACATTTGGAGCACCCTGTTTATAGGTCTATTTCCCAGTTGAAAAGTGGATCAGAAAGAGCGTGATTAGCTTATTCGGCTTTGCGCAAAAGTATCTGCTTTGTTGGTGCCGTTCGAAACAGAGGCTTCATAGAAAGGCGTACCCCCATTTGCCTCAGAATCTCTCAATATTGTTCAAGTGACTTTTTTTCTCAGTTGAATTGGGAAAAGCTTTTTTGTATTATTATTGCAACGATGGCAGAATATATATGTGTTGTATACCCTCTTCTTTACTTTTATTATTTCTTCTTATAGCGTTGGACTTCATCTTCTGGATTGCTCGTCCTGATTCTATTTCTTCTTCTAGTCAGTCTTTGTTGCAAACATCATAACCCAACAAAACCATATTAATTTATTTAAACTTTTATTTACTTAACTAAACATATTTCTCTAATAACAAACGCCGCTGTGCAGTTGAGCCCAGCTAAAGCAGAATATCTTCTCTGCCTGACGACCAAGTTGAAATGTGAGCAACCACTTCCCACAGTGACTTCACATATTTCGTGGGCTTTCTGTAATATTCCATGTTAAAGCCCACCCGTATATGAAAAGGCCATTCCTTCAAAATACAGACGGATTAAATAATCTTGCATAATTATGTAACACATCTTAGCTAATATTTGTTTTATTTTGTAATTGTTAATCTTATTTATGCATTGCGTCGGTTTTCTGCATAGACTCATTTGCGAGATAGAGTTTAAATAAACTAGAAATTTATTCTAGGTTTCGTCATCAATCCTGGTCTTAAAGTTTTCTCTTTCTAATCAAACGACTCTTAAATGTTTCAAACATGTAGAAAGAACATTATCTTCTCTTTATTATCATGTAACACTAAGTGAAAGGTTGGGTATCATTATAGAAAACTTAATATTGAGACTGTCTTCTTCGTTACAAAGCTCTGATCATGATAATCATTCCCATCTCTAACAACAACAAAAGGATATTATTATTCATTGCCAACCAATCCGAAAGGAGAGAGAAGCGAAAAAGTCCATTCCACCCCGATTACAACATCGTAACCACAGTTTTCTTTCTTGCTATTGCTCCTCCTTATTTTAAGCTGCTGATATCACCTGCAGAGCGCAGACCCACCTCAATAACTTATATTATATACTTATATTATTACTTAATACACGAAACCTGCATCTAATAATGCTATATATTACTCTACTTATTCAGCTTACTTTCATATTACTCTACCTAGAATATTAATGGGTATGTCCCCAATTCTCATACATACTGAATTATGCTAAATAGTCAACCCTTAGCATTGTACTTCTTCACACTGATGGAGAGTATTGCTATTTTGTTAAGTTATAAATTCATTCATTTCAAAACGTCCGTTTGTTATTCTCATTTCAGTAATCTTTGTTAGTTACACAGATATATTGCCTCATTCTGGAGAGATTCATAACCCTTCATTGCCATTCCTATCTCATGCATAAAAAAACTCTAGCAGTTGATATGCCATTAAAAACCAATGCAATTCCCACTTTCTGTTTTAGAAACACGGACATCTCTATCTTTGGACTAAAAATAAATAGAAATAATCTTTGTCCATGTGTTTGCCTGTTCCAAAGACTAAGAAAAGGATTTATATCCACAGATTATTCAACCTAATCTGTATTGCAGAAGATGTCTATTAGAATCCATACTGTGTGAACCATAATATGGAATCAATGTGCAAGCCCAACATATGAATTAGATCGATTAGCATTTTCCTCTTTACTGAATGTTACCATTTATTTTCAGTCACTAATGTGGATTTTCACATGCACACTGATGTCTGTTTGACATTCATATATTCCTAGCTAACATCATTCTTTCTCAAAAGAGGAATTAGGTTTTAGGTATTATTATATTTTTGGATATACTATTGCTCTATAGGATACTTACCTGCCTCAGGCAGATAGGTCAGTAAAATAACTCCCCCCCCCCAGTAGCACAGTCCCTTTGCCTAACAGGCGTAAGGCCACGTTTATTGCCAGTATTGAAGTGCCCCTCAATGTAAGTAATAAACCTATACATGTTCTTCACTGCCATCAATGAGCTACCTAGGTAAAAATATGTTAATCTGTCCTGGTGGGAGGCAGAAAATATTTATTATTTGCTCTATGGAAATAAAATGTCTTTGTTTTGTTCTTGTTTGTTTATAGATTAGAAAAAAATATACGCTTTTAAATTAGTATGAGAAATGTTTTTGAGCAGAAAAGTCCTCACAAATATTGTTCCTCATAAATTAGCTGAACATAAGAAAAATAACAAAACAATATTTCATTAAAAAAAAACATAACAAAATAAAAAATACATTCAGTGCTTGTAAAGAATAGCCCACCAATCGATAATTATTTTTTAATGCAATACTCTAAAAAATCTTAACATGAAAGCATGATTTAATGCATATTGTTTGTCAAGCATGTCCCGAAAAGAAGGACATCACTTATGCACTGAATGAGAAAAATTTGCCAAAAGAAATACAGATGAATAAATAATAACTAAAACTTACTCATATCCAGCTCAATTCATTTCAGTAATTTGCTTTAACGTAACCATGCCTAAGATTATTTAATGCCAGAGCTTAGAATTACATCAAACAGTACGCCACTCTAAACTTATGGACTGAGAATATGGCAATGAAGTGTACTCCCCTATCCAGGCCTCATCATTGATTGTTTGTATTCATAATACCAGTATACAGTAGTGTGTTCTAATCTCTTCCAACAAGGCAGCATCTAGGTGTTTAATACAGATATTACATATATATTACATCTATAAAGAGCAGTTTATGTATGTCTGGCTAAACTATGGGAGTATTTAAACAGTAATACCAGTAATATACTATACATATTCACAATCACTGGAATCTAGCTTTTTGGCAAAAATTATGAGGATTTGATTTAATTTTCAAAGTTTTTTTCAAAAATTAGAATTATATAGTAATAGCATTCAATTCTACTCGGCCTGCTTAGCCCTGTTGAGAGCAGCTCATTATATATCTTTTTTTAAATTGTAAATTATTGAATTAAAAATTTCCTTACTCTGTTATACACCCCCCCACACCTTTAGCTCTGTCAGTAAGAGTTACACTGAGAACCTCAAGTTTGTAGTTCATACCGCCTCCGCCAAATCAGTGTATGAGTAGCATAGGGATATGTGCCGTAAAGTGATACTGATGGTAGGTTGGCACTCCCCCTCAGAACAAAAAATCCATCATTCCTTAGTCTAGAGTGAAAAGGAATAGACTCCCTCACTGTCTGGCTGATACCAACTTTAGGCCACCTCGACAACTTTTTTTAAGCTTTTATATTTATATGAGATGTCATTCCCTCTACCCAAGGTAACGCTAGGTAGCCCCTATATAATTCATGCACATGTATTGAGTGTGAGGAAAACCTCACAGCACATGCACCTTGAGATATAGGGCTTCATTTTTCTAACCTCAACATGGTCAAATGTGTTAAGTTCTGTCCTGTGGTTGCCACATTTAAACTACCTTTTTAATGAGATCTCACATAACATATCACTGACAGAGGCCATTTCTACAATAGAGGAATCGTGTTAACCATCCAGTGGATTGCTGTTTCTAAATTTTTAACACATCATAATTATTAGTTTCATACAACTAAAAGATACTAAACTTTATTACCTCCAAACCCAACGCCAAAGTAACAGAGTGACGGATTGCATTTTTTCAATTTCTATTGTTAGGTAATCAATAAAAGTTTTTTAATGGATGCGTTTTAAACCTATATCTGTGTCTTACATTATCTAAATAAATGATGTTATATATTATTAGGTAGCATGACATGAAGTCAATGTGTTTGGTTACTGATAGTTTCTTGCTTGGTTGAGAATTGCATAGGAAGAACTTAGCAGTAACCAAGCACCGTTAACTCATGTCCAGGATTCCCTAACTTAGATATACATGCTTTATCCATGTTATTCATCACTATTCCAAATAGATAAACAAAACTATATATCAATACTACAGTAATGCTAATAGCTTTTTGATTAGTGTGTCCCGGGAGCACGCATTGCTTTAAATGTCCTAGAAAATTATGGGTCCCAACAAACCGTCTAACTCCTACCTTGTAACCTATTCTGTGTAATTCGTTTCTAAAAATGATTGGAATGTATTTACAGTTAGCTTAAATAGTGAGAAAAGAAAAAGAAAAACAGTGGGATGCATGAATATGATTTTACTGCGTCCTTTTAGTTTTTTGTGCATCAGGTGCATGACTCTACCTATCAGCATCTCTGATACTAATTATGTATGTATGTGTGTGTGTATGAGTTTATTTTAAAAAGATGGATTCATCTCTACCCTTAAATGGAAAGCCACTGAAATGTTGATTAGTTGGCATACCTTGATAGCAATATCTCATCTACAGAAAGTTATGTCAGTATACATATAAAGAGGCATGGACTGCTATTAATAAGTTATCAATCATATGGAAATTATCTCTCTAATTAAACAAACTTGAGTAATCTTCAAAGCTGTACCCTTGGACTTCAAGAAAATGCTTAGAGAATTTCCATCCCTAAGCTTTTTCATTCATTTTCATCTTTTGAACAAATCCTGAAAGCAACACCCTGCAAAACAGCAGTTATATGGCCCTACCTCACATCACATAAATCATCCAAGTAGGATGAGTGGACACGGCTGGACAAGTAATGAGGAATTTATGAGTGACATTCTCCTCTGGACTCATGGATACACCAGTGTTGGGGTACCATCCAAAACATCCATCCATCAGCTAACTGTTGACACTGGATGCCAAGTCGAAACCTTCCAGGAGCAATGACTAATAAAGAAGGATGGTGAAGAGAGTCAAGGAATCCAAGGACTGATATAATATATATATATACACAACACACACAGTGATCCATGATATATATATATATATATATATATATATATATATACACACACACACACACACCGTGATATATATATATATATATATATATATACACACACACAATGATCCGTGATATATATATATATATATATACACACACACAATGATCCGTATATAATATATATATATATACACACACACACACAAGTGATCCGTGATATATATATATATATATATATCACACACACACACAAGTGATCCGTGATATATATATATATATATATATACCACACACACAAGTGATCCGTGATATATATATATATATATTACACACAAGTGATCCGTGATATATATATATATATATCACACACACACACACACACACACACAAAGTGATCCATGATAATATATATATATATATATATATATATATATATATATATATATATATATACACACACACAAGTGATCCATGATATATATATATATACATACATACAAGTGATCCAATATTGATGAAAAAATAAGTAACATTGGGGCAATGTCACTTTATTTCCCTTTGCAAAACTCCTTTTACGTTCTCATGCTGTTATATTCTTCTGATCATCTTTGGTATCTTATGTAGCTGGGAGTTCTTTTAGCATCTGGAACTTTTCATTTGGGGACTTTGGGTCTGGTCTTTCATTAGGGATTTCTCGTCTATCAGAAGCCCTGGGTCATTAGTAGTTTTTGGATAAATAACCCAAGGCATAGATTTTCTTTATATTATATTTTATTTAGAAATCCCCATCTAGACTAACTGCGCAGAGTGTGAGTATGGGAGTGCACTGATCGAACTTGCTATCTCCGTGGCATGCCCAGTACTGACTTAACTAAATCTTTCAAATCTAAACCGGAAATACCTTTTGTTTCTAATTTCTCTACAAATTTTCATGGTATATAATGGTATATAATGGAAAAGGGGTTAACATGAGTTTATCACGTGCCAATCAATCTTCCATCATATCGTCACATACTCTCATTCAAAAAAAACTGCTAGCCATAATTTCTAACAGTCATTTTGATTTCTACATGAACCCTACATAATTGTTAGGATACTAACAATTATGTAACAATGTATTTTTCCTAACTTTTCAAAACAATCTAAAAATTGACTTTTGGGAATACTTAATAGTATTCCCAAATGGGAATTTGTCTATGTAATATTGTGAGTGCCTTGATAATTTTTTAATAAAATCCAGCAGAGACAAGCTGATAAAATTAAGTCTGACTGGTTAGCTAAATGCAATAAAATTTGTGATAACAACCTATATTTGATACTCTAGCATAAAAATAATTAATATAAAGATTGTCGAAATTGTTAAAACTCCATCAATCTATTCAGCAATTATGAGAGCGAGTCAAGTGTGTTGCCTAGACAGAAATTGGGTTCTATGTCCGGCAAATGTCCATAAAAAAAGCTCAGTTTTCCCAAGTCTGGAGACTTTGTGACTGGATGCAGTCAAGCAAGAAAAAAACGAAAGAGAAAGAAAAATATGAAAAATTCACTGGAACACATAATATTGGCTGGGGCTGTAGAATACACTGCTCCTCTGCAGAGGGGTAAAAAAATAAAACAATGGGTCACCTGTGCTTAAGACGGAATCCTGGTGGCTGACCAGTCCCTGACAAGCAACACCCACTTTGGCCTTTACTTTGGCTAGACAGACCGTTGGATAGCCTCCTCCAATCAATTGGCAGGTCACATCAAGCCATAGCACTTATATGATAATCCCAACCTTGTTGACCTTATGGCAACCCTCCAACCCTTTTTATCATATATGTACAAGGCAGTGGCTGCAGGTCTTAGTGTTCTGGGTATGACGTTAAACTGCATCTGATAGTGAAGTTCCAATTCTGGAACTCTGGGGATGTGGAGTACTTGATTATCACCATTATCCTGACTTTGAGTAATAGTACCTGTAGGGTCCCATCTATAGATTAAAATAGATTGAAAAATGTGTATTAAAGAATTGTGTTTGAAAAAAAAAATTGAATACTCAACAAGAATGAATAAAACAAAATGTCTTCAGCATAAAATAACCAACAAGTGTTGAATACCATAAAATCCAACCAACCAACATGAATACAAAAAACAACTAATGACTGTCACTCAGTTTCACTTTTTTTTTCAGCCTCAGGTTTAATATTCGAGGCAAGTTGTGGTTTTGTATTTTCCCTCGAGATGGTCAGTCATCATTTTAAGTTTAAATTTAACTTTTGGACCTTATTATATGAGTAGTTTTCTTTCATTCTTATAAATCATTGAAATTTTGTCATATAGTAACTAAATTTTTCCTAATAATGTCTGACAAAATCTCAAAAGCAAAAAACAATGACATCTCAGGGAACTAGTTAATTGGACATAGCAATTTCTAATTACTCTGTTCACTTTGTATCTTTGCTTAGTAAACCTTTTCCTCTATCCTTAATACTTATTGTGTTTCTTATGATTACTCTGTTAATTCTGCTACTCAAGTATCAGCAAAACTTACAGGAAGTTAAAGATAAGGAATAGCCAAACATGAAATGTATTTAACGTTCTGGTACACCATTGGAACACATAAAACCACAATTTTGACTCGGTTAATGAACTGAGTAATTAGTAATATTAGGTCCAATTTGTTGTAGGAAGTCAACTCATCAACCAGAGTTCAAATCCTGGATGGAGCTACAGTTCACATAGCGCTAATGCCCTTGGCAAAGATATGAATCCAACTATGGGTAAATAGCAGGGCAGACTGGCTTCTTTAACTTTGGTTAGGCAACCAGTCTAGGAGAAGGAAAACTCTGAATTCAAACTCCTCTTGGAGTGGTCACTACTAGAATAGGCTCAACCCTAATTAGTAATCTAATTTGCTACTAATGTGTCTTTACAAAAAAGAGGTACAGAATATGACACAGTAATGTTTCACAGAAAGTTCACTACTACCATCAATGTATAATCAGGTTTATACAATACTAGCAGTGGCTACTTGGTGTCACCTGGGTAGAGAGGGATATTTTTTAAGTTAGTCCCGCAAATCCATTATTACTGAATCATGAATTGAATCCTCGTGGGATGCCCCATTTAAATCATTATGTAAAAAAATAGACCTTGCATTGATCCAGCTACCCTGAAAAGAAATATTAATCTCTACTGTCTAAAATATCAAATGAAAAAAAATCCATGCTGTTATCATCTAAATTTCATTTTTTAATTATCTTTACAAATATAAATCAAATTTCTATCATTTTTGCTCAAAAACCAAGCCCTGGTGATATTTAATGTGTATATATATTTACTTTGTCGTTAATTGTTTTCTTTTCGAAGTTTCCTCTGGACATACACATACACACACTTGCTCTTTATATATGTATAGATAGAAGATATTTTATTTTAATACACAAAGAATATTATATGCTAAATGCCATAAGTAAGAAAAAATTAATACGGTCCAAAACTTTATTGATACAAGACATCAAAAAATTACAAGTGATACTTGCAATTAGTTTTTGATATCTTGTATACTTGTGTTTACACAATGCATTTTTATTGGAAAATTCTGTGTTTTATTTTCTCTTTTTATTTTGTATCTGTTTTTCAAGAATAACAAGGTAACTCAGTTGGTAAATATATAGTTTCTGCATCAATCTAGAATCTTGAAACACACTAGAAAAATGTCTCTTCTAGCAGATTTTTTATTTTCAAAATGATGTTATATCTATTTACCGAGATTGTTTTGATTTTTTTCCCCATGTTTTTCTCATTAGATTAGTATCATTATTTTATTACATCAATTATTACTATCAATGTCACATTGACTAAAGTCTGAAACCGAAATTTCTTATTTTACAATGTTGATTCGGGAAGAATTAGACATTACAGGGAACTAAATCTGTAATATAGGAGGAGGGCGTGGCAATGCAATGCTTTGCCAAAAATCTTTGTATGTAACATAAAGAAAGGGCAGTTGAGATATCCCAAATATCTGGATAATTTCCAAACAGCCCATGAAATTTCCAGATCTTCTAATTTCCAAACTGTCAACTGCCAATTTCCTTTGATTACAACCTGCAACATTTTCCAGATGTTCTGGCTTGTCGAACATCCATGGATTGCCTGATGGATTACCTTCCATGGATTCCTGCCAAGTTTGTTAAAGTGCCAATACCAAAATGTTATCATCCCTTAAAGCCACATTAATCTTCCCATAATATTTGGTACATTGCATCTATGTTGCTTACACCAAGTGTAACAACTATTATGGAATATATATTATGATTACTGATTCTGTCCCATGATAATCATTATATAATTCCTGGCAAAAAAAATAGGAATTAGGAAAACTTAGAGATGCAGGCAGCTTGTTTTAGTCTTTTTTAATTAGAGTATATAAAATAATAATTATACAGATACTGAACAATTGATTTGGAACATGTTAAAGTCAAATAGCCAATTCCCAGCCTCCTGAACATATGTGAGCAGCTATAAAGAATAAGACACAAAGGTATCTTCTCTTGAAGTAGCGGCAACTTTGTAAACATTTAATAATTTTTATTATCATTCTTTGTATTCCGGCAGTCCTGCTAGTGTGTGTGTGTGTTTGTATATATATAAGTACTCCTCATTGTTATTATCCCAATTCTCTCTGACCCAAAGTGCTATATCTATTCCATATATAGCAATAGATCTGGATGGGTTATTTATACATTTATCTCATTCTTTATATTGCTCCTCAAAAATTAATCAACCTTCTATTATTTCTAAGGATCCATTTTCTCAGATAAACACTACTGTACACTTAATATTGTTGCACATCAAAAAAAGCAGCCATCGAAATCTTTGGAAAATAGAATAGTCTATCATCATGTTATCAATGTTTGAAAATAAAAACAATTCTGGTTGGAAAAAAACATTTCAGTTTAACTATAAAATGCTAATTAGAACCCCTTCCTAGATAAAGCATAATATAATCATGGGACTGCTTTTAACTATGGAATGCTAATTAGTATGTCCTCTGTTCACTACGCTCTAGACCAGGGTGATTGTTTTCACTGAGGTGGAGCCCACCCACATTCAGCTCCCACTTCTACACAAACACCAGCTGTGCTACTCACTGCACTTGACGTTGGCAAGGACCAGTATCAAACATGAAACTTTGTTCTAATGGATCTTACTACCAAACTAAACTGACCCTATGCATGCGGCTGTTGGTGTGTAATATATATATATATATATATATATATGGCCAGAGGGTAACATCCCCAATGCCACTCTGTTGCTGTGGGTGGCACCGGATGCTTATGATAAACCAGTGTTAGCATCCATGACTTGCAATTCTCCACTTTCCCTATCTTTGGCTAGAGGATTCAATACAGTTCACCCTAGCCACTATATGATTTTCCCAACCCATATTCCTTAGGCAAGGCCCAACCCTTTTTGCAATAATGGGGCTAGAATGTGCTAATCTAATGTTCTGGATGACAGAAACCTCCTTTGATGGGATTCCAGTTGGAATGGGAATGATGATAGCACCCTTCTCATCACCATTGCTCCGTCGTCCACTCTGACCAAAGTTAGTACTGTTAGTCCACTATGGGTTAAATAGAAAATTATTTCATAAAATAAATTATTAGCATTAAAATATTTTAAACTTAATCAGCCATTAAAATTGACCCACTGAGTCTGATAATCCATTAAAAACAAAACAAACCAACTTTAAAATCCTATAAAATTCTTTAAAGTCACACGGGACTTAACCACCTTTTGTTCGTAGAGTAAAATATTAGCATATGTAATTTATATTTTACCCTACTCCAGATATCTTCGCTGTCTCATATTTTTTCTATGTTTGATGAAAAGTTACTGCAATTTTCCCACACCACACAGGTTGACAGTTGACAACTTCTATGTATTCCACTTCTTTAATTCTAACTTTAGTCCCACCACAAACACAAATGTCTCAACCTTATATATATATAGTATATATATATATTTGTAGTGTCGTGCATGCAGATCTTGTCCGGAGAATTAGAGTCTTTGCTTAAGTATGAGAATTGTGATTTTATCTTTAGTCATTTTTCTGGAAATTTTATCTCCTGTTTTTATTGTCATATGTCAGTATCCTTGTTTGGAAAGACAAATACCTCAACAACAATACTTTTCCAAAAGCTTCAAATTTTGTCCTTCCCATTATCCGATACATCAAACCCAACCTATTCCTCAATCAATTTAACAACTCCATCTGGCCTCTGCTTCCCATTTTCCCATCGACCCATTTATGTTCTTTCTTCTGTCAATTTTCATGTGTATTCATATCTTTGACCTTTACAAATTTAATGCACAAATAAAAATTGAATTCCACTGGGAATATTTTTTTAATTTACTCAGATTACAAAAAGCATCCCTGGTAAAATTGACATATTTACGAAAATAGTTTTGGACTCTGACTGATGACCAAATCATCTGTTAGTTAGTAAATCTTATTCACATACATATCCATTTCATCTCT
>CM042150.1:117019208-117021708 GCA_023376005.1 Doryteuthis pealeii
CATGAAAGTAATGAGTCCACATTCTCCAAAAGGTCCAGAAACCGGATGCAGTTTTAAAAATGATTTGGGGGAGGGGGCTGCTTTTACCCTGTAGGAAGTACACTTGGCAACTCCGGCTTGGTTACATCCAAGGAAGTGACTGCCTGTGAGGATTGTAACTGTCTTCCAAGATCCATTTTCAGTTGCGCAGGTATTTTCTTAGCCTGTCCAATTTTGTGAAAAATGGATAGTTTTTTTTTTTCTTGGGGGTGATATTCACAGATTTTATGGCTGTTAGCAATATCTTCTGCAACCACCCAAGTTCCTGTCAGGGCTGCCAACAATAGCATCCACCAGACCAAAAACCTTAGGCAGGGCCACTGAGAAATGCTGAAGATAATCCCTCTTTCTGTTATCTGAGAGCAATAGGACCATTTTCATGTCTGGCTCTGTGTTTGGTTTGTAAAGCTAGTAAAGTATAATAAACAGTTTGGATTGAATAAATCCTATGCAGCATCAAGCAGTGCACTGCCCTAAGGTTTTGTTGGTGGATGCTATTGTTGGCAGGCATGATCGAGGGAATCTGGGTTGGTTGCAGAAGATATTGCTACCAGCCATTTAAAAATTCCTTTGAATAATCACCCCAAGAAAAAAAAAACTATCCATTTTCACAAAAATTGGAACAAGGCAGAAAATACCTTGGCAAACTGAAATGGATTCTGGAAGACATTAAAAAATTCCTCACAGGCAGTCACCTTCTTGGATTAACCAAGGCCGGAGTTGCCCAAGGTGTATCTTCTACAGGTAAGAGCCCCCCCTCCCCCAAAAATTCATTTTAAACTGCATCCGGTGCTGGACCTGTGGAGAATGTGGACTATTAACTTCATGCCATTACTCTCACGTCCACACACAGTAGTAGAAACCATTAGGTTGGGTTTGTTTTACGGCATATTCAACCTCGGTGGGTCATTTAATGCCGACAAAGTTGTAAATAAATTCATTCTTAATGCATAATACCATTTTGTTTATAAACTCATGTTTTTCTATTTAACCCATAGATGGGACCCTAATAGATACTACCACCCCGGGTCAGAGTGGACCAGGGAGCAATGGTGATGAAGGGATGCTCCACATTCCCCAACCTCCAAAACCCTCACCATCAGATAGAGTTTAACGTCATTCCCAGGACATGTAGACCCTCAGCCACCGCCTTCTAGCACCCATATGATAAAAATGGGTTGGGGCTTGCCATAAGGGCAATAGGGTTGGGAAAATCAATATTTGCTAGGGCTTGACGTGACCAGACAATTGATAGGCCCAAAGTGGAGTATTGCAAGTCATGAACTGCTCATCCACCTGGGTTCTATCCTTAAGCATCACGGGTCGCCACCACGGCCAACAGGTGGCCCCATTGAAGGAGTCTTACCCCTCTGCAGAGGCAGTCAGTGCATTCTAACGCCCCAGCCGACAGGGCGAGAACCTGTTAGGGTCTTGTCTGGGTGGTCAAATAGATCTAAAGTATGCTCATGTTTTTAAGAGTAAAGTAAGATAAATTTGGCAGAGTAGCCAATAGTCAGTATCAGCCTGACAGTGAGTGAGCCTATCCCCTTTTTGCTAGAGCTAGATCAGGGACTCAGATTACAAGGAGTTTATTTGAATAGAATGAATTCTGAGGGGAATAGATAGTGAACTTTGAAATATCCATCATACAAGTAAAAAAAATACTTTTACATTTTCACTGACCACAAACCACTCATTGGTGCATTCCGGTCAAATTCGGAGAAATATTCCCCAAGAGAGGTGAGACATCTAGACTACCTATTGCAGTTCACCTCTGACATCAGACATCTGAAAAGAGTCAAAAATATACCTGGAGATGTCACGTTGGGGTCACCAAATTATTGTGTTAGTATAGCATTTATCCTAAGGCTAAAAGCAACAAATAAATGAATTAATACTTCATTTAATTCTAACAATTTATTATCCGGCACATGAAACAATGAATAACAATATAAAGTCCTTCCTGTATATAAAGTTGAGATTAAGGGTCTTACCGGCATGCTGAAGAAGATATCTGGTATCTTAGGGTTGTCTCTCTCAGAGAGGTTTTAATGTTATGGCCTCCTGGTACTGCTGGTGGAATCTGTCTGTCTAGATTTTGGATTTTGCGTCTAAACTTCTGGGCTCATCACATGATTGTTATATCCAATCACAGAGAGCCTCTCCCTCACTCACTCTATAAACAGGAATTACCATTTTACTGACTCAACAATACCAAGAAAATTTTGTAGGCAAAGAGTTAATACTGAAGTCATTTTTTTTTTACAAGCAGTTACATGTTTTCAAGTAAATATTCCCATTTGATAATAAAGATGATAATAATTTGCTAATACATGAACTTTGATCTTTACTGGTCATCACAAATTTTCCTTTCTAAAAGAACATGTGCTTGGTTGTTGTACAAACAAAACATACACAACCTATATATATATATATAAGTAAAGTAAAGTTGAGGGGCGGC